>JASAND010022772.1:0-15066 GCA_030248195.1 Trissonchulus latispiculum | reverse complement strand
TTAGCGAACTGAGCATAATTTTTACTCTGATAACAGAGACTATGCCTAGTGTCATACTTTTATGTACACATGATGTCAGTTAGCACAAACGAACTACGTGTTTATTTATGTTACCGTTTCAAGTAACCATCGGTTTTTGCAGCTGATTTGGAGGAAGTCAGAAAGAATTCCGTTGAAATGACGGGTCCGTCATTTGGCAAGGCGACAAATCAAAATTTCAGAGACACGAAAAATTCGCAATCATGCCCCAACGAAAACGAAGCAGTCAGACGTATTTCTGTCCAAACAGGAAGTGCGCTGAAATCACTTCAATACCACTGTTACCGGGACGTTTCTGGAAACTTGAATTCGAAGTAAGTAAAGTTTTAAATTTTTTAATACAGATTTTATGAATAAACACACTAGCTAATGTTAATGCGGCGAAGTCATTACTTAAGGTGTTGGTTCCAGTTCGTGTATTTGTGGACTTCAAAAGCGCAATTGTTGTCGAAATTCATTCTAATATGCTGAAATTAAATTGTAGGACGAATTAAAAGTATTTTTGATGATCTGCTCAGTGCTGCTCGGCTCGCCGATGCTCGTAACATCGATGTTCGGCTCAGCTAGGCTAAACCACGCTCAGGCTTCTCAGGCTAAGATTCTCATCTCTAGGCTGACACATGTGCAAATTTAGCATTTTTTGCACTATTCAAGCAAAATAAAGAGCTGTTTCAGCTAGAGGTTTCACAAATTTCACAAAAATCCTGTAAATCAATCTAGGATAATAGTACAGCTACTGTCATGTTTGCGTGCAAAGAAAAAGAAATTTTAAAGAAAGAAAGAAAGAAAGAAAATAAAAGAAAAAGAAAGAAAGAAAGGCAGAAAGGAAAGTCCAATAATTTCAATTTACCCTGGCCTGGCCCTCTATGTTGTGATATTTGATCTATACCATTTGGTTAACACTGACTTTGACATAAACTTGGCTTCTTCTACTACACTGCCCACAGATATGCATATGCTCGACAGGCCTTGTGTATTAAACCCAAGGTTTCCAAAACAAATGTCAGTCAAATGCTTGGACTGACCTTTATATCGAGAAAGTTTGATTCTTGGCCCCCTCTTTTCTTCGTTTTTTTCTTGAAAGAAAGAAAGAAAGGAAAACAAAAAGAGAGAAAGAAAAGAAGAAAGAATCTTTCATTCCACTAAAATATGACAGTAGCTGTAAGGAGAGTCGTCCTCAAATTGTGCTTTGCTCTGTACCTACCACACCTGTTGGAATGAACTAAAGACTGAAACTGAAACTCCGACTGATACTGAAACCATTTCGAACCGAAAGCGGAAACTGAAGCTGACATCGCCTAGTGAAACAAATAGTACGTTAATCATGGGAATTGTTTGTTTCAGTCTTGCTTGTCCACCCAACTACGTTGCCAGTGGTATACGCGGATATCAAGATGTGGAACAGTCTATTGTTAGGATTGGACTAATATGTCGAAGATGGGATGACTATTACGACAAGAAGACGACTTGGATGTCCTCAGGGAGTACAGATGAATCTGACTCTGCGTTCAGCTGGGAATGTCCCAAGTTCAATGCCATATCTGGAATGAACATTGATAGAGACAATTTTTTCGTCATAAAAGTTGCGGCGAGATGTAGATTTTATTTTTCGCCTCTAGTATCCAGTATCTTTTTAAAGCCAAGTCGTAAGTTTTAGTTGAATCACGTTATACATTTGTGCACTCGTTTGCTATTTTGGTGAGTTTGGATTGTATAATCTGCACTTGTCGAAAACAGAAAATTGTAGAAAATATGGCTTCAACACAAAATGACCAACCACTAAAGTGTTACTATACAACCGTTTGAAACTATACCGTGTATTCCACTTTTGCCTAGTGGAATTGTGCCCACTCTTTTAATGTGGCCGCTGAGCTGAGTAGGTTGTTATTTGTTGTTGTTGTTGTATTTTTAATAATCGGACGATGCAAGTGCATAAACATAAAAGGTAAAATCAAGCACGAAAGCACATTTCAGTAAAGTTAAGACGAAATAGTATTCATAATTCCGCTTTGGCATTTGTAGTAGACACAATTCCACTTCTTAGTTTTGCTAAATGCGAGTAGGCATATTTCCACTTTTGAGTTTTGACGATGAGTAGGAAGAATTCCACTAGGCACAAGTGGAATAGGTATAGGTGGAATAACCCCCCCCCCCGATCATGCGTTTGCCTGCGTTCCTATAACGCATTATTAATTCATTGTCACTTCAGTTTGGATACGAACTTCTGCAAGATTGGGCAAAGCGGAGAGAGATCGAATCCCACCCGAGGCCCAAACTTTTGCTTTCTCAGCTGTTGAAGTGATAATTTCATTTCTTACATACCTATGCAGGTTAAAGTAGGTGGACTGGGTCACACTATAGTTGCCAATTTTCAATGAAAAATGTCCGGAGAAAATACAATTTATGATTTACACGGTTGTATAGTTTAACACGGTTGTATAGTTGGTTTATTCCACTTGTGCCTAGTGGAATTCTGCCTACTCATCGTCGAAACTCAAAATTGGAAATATGCCTACTCGCATTTAGCAAAACTAAGAAGTGGAATTGTGCCTACTACAAATGTCGAAAGTGGAATTATGCCTACTATTTCGTCTTAACTTTACTGAAATGTGCTTTCATGATTGATTTTACCTTTTATGTTTATGCACTTGCATCGTCCGATTATTAAAAATACAACAACAATAACAACAACAACAAAAACAACAAATAACAACCTACTACACAAGATAGAATTAACATCGTTGTTATTAAAGGCTACTAGCTTTCGCATTGGAATTGAAATTTTTCATTGTGGTAATCATTTGAAATTGAAAAGGCAATTTTGAATTTTAATTCAAATTGCAATTTCTATGCTTTTCGTAAGTAGTGAAGAATGATTTGAACTCTGAAGCTTAAATATAAATTAATGCTAGATTGCCCTTATTTCACAATATTCAGCAAAAACAGAATGATAGTTTTGAAAAACTACGATAATTTATTTCTTTGTCATTGTGAAAGATGATTTGAACTTCTTTGAAGCAGGCATAATTCCACTAGGTATAAAAGTAGTAGGCACAATTCCACTTTTGAGATTTTCTGAGTAGGCACAATTCCACTTTTGAGATTTTCTGAGTAGGCACAATTCCACTTTTGAGTTTTGAAACTGCTCAGCGGCTACATCAAAAGAGTGGGCACAATTCCACTAGGCAAAAGTGGAATACACGATCGGGGGAGGTATACTCTTATGTCCTCAAGCTCACCTGGTTGCGAAAAAGTCAGATGTAAGATAACAAATGGGAATGTCTGAAGATTTTCAGAAGCAGCGTCTGTTGTCTGTGCAATGCTTTTGTGCTTCAGTTAGTTCAAGAAAGGATGTAATGTACGGATGCATTTCTGAAAACTCTAATTGCTGGCTGGATATACCGTACTGTAATAGTGACGATTCTTACGTTGGTCTTCAAACTGTGACTAAGAGTGGACAGCAGTGCAGACAATGGAACTGGCCTCAAGTTACTGCAAAATACGGACAAGTGAGCCTTTGCCGGAATCCCCAGAACAAATTATCGGGACCGGAGTGTCCATCTGGCGGATGGTATGAGTCATGTTTCCAGCCCTGCAGTACTTCTAGCAGCTGTAAGTCCTTCAGCGGTTCAGTTTGAACGATTTTTCAGGTGTTTTTCAGAGAATATGTCTCAAGAGTCTTGAACTTATTTTGTGGGGCCCCTTTGATTTTTTTGGGAAATTTTTGAATTCTTTTTCAAATATAAACAAATGAGATATCAATCGATATCTAGGGCCAATTTTATACAGACTTGTGGCGTTGCTAATGCGAGCTGGCGAGTACTCGAAGTTGAAACGCTATGAGGATTGCAAATGTTTCATAAAAGGTTTTCCGCTAACTTATGGAAATTAGCCAAGTTGCGAAACTTGACCGACTTGCTATGCCACTGCGAGTAATTACATTGCAAGCATACATTAACATAAGGTCGGGTCCTGGGCGGGCTTGTCCCCGAAAAATTTTGAGGGACTTGTACCTTGAGCAAAAATTTTCAGGGGGGCTTGTACCTCAAGAAAGAATTTTTAAAATTTTTCGAAAAATTAACGCTAATTTTATTAAAATTAGCAACTTTTTTGTCAAAATTTGCAAATAATCTTCAACTTTTGGAAAAGATTTCAAAATTTTGCGCGATTTTCCCAAAAAATTAAACATTTTAGCTAAAAAAATTTAGCTTTAAGGATTTTGTGACTGTGAGTAGATTGGTTTCACTGTGGTGAAGGTAGTGCTCACGAAGAGAAAGGGTAGATCGCCATCGTCCGTGATCCTGAATCAGTGCTTCTGGCACGCCACTGCTAAAAGCAACGGAAACAGAACCAACTCTGAAAGAGTGAGTACAAAGTGAGATTGGAGGGGAGTAATTGATGTAGAAGTAAACAAAAACGGTTATAGGATAAGGAAATAGTGAGACAGGTTGAACCACGAAAACTGGGAAAAAGAGGGATCAGTGAGGACATGCCGGCGTGGGTGCGAGCAGCAATGTACTTGGCATAGAGATTAATAGGGCAGTAGGGAGTGATGGGTTGGGCAGCAATGCAGACAGTGTGGCTAAGACCAAGCTGGTCGGTTTTAGATGAGCGGATAGTGAGCGACAGAGAGGTGGGAGATACCTGAATATCAGCGGGAAACAGAGCTAAAGCTTAACTGGCCCAGAGAGCGCCAAAAAGTAAAAAAGCTAAGGCCGTACAGAGGCTTAGGTTAAAGAGAGTGGGATTGGCGTTGACGTAATCAAAAATGCGCCGCATGTGGAGAGTAGTCACTGGAGGCTTTTTCTGAATTGGTTTTGCAGTTTTACGGATAGCGGCGTCGAAAGCAAGTTTTGACTGAGGGGAAGCGGGAGGGCTGTCCAGATGAGCGAGATCATGAGCCCAGCGGATGGAACTCCAGACGGATTTGATGAATGAATTGGAGTAGGGAGTAAGACTGAGGTAGTCTAAATACCGAAGGAGCGTAGAGGAAGAGGCTGGTAACCAGAGTAATCCGGCGGAAGTAGCCCAGGCAGCAAAAGTCGACAAAAAACGCAGATACTGCGTGACCGTCGAGGTGGCTTTGGCAGCAAAAAGTAAGGAGACGAGCCTGTCGGCGATGGAATAGGGAAGATTTGGAGGTAGACATGCGGTGATCACAGAAATCAGTTCTAAATAAAGAAAACAAGGTGAAAAAAAAGGAAAGAGGGAGGGAGGGAGGGAGGACCAGAGAGGATAGAATAGATGCGCGTAACTGGCGAAAACTTGGAAAGATGTTATTTCGGTGATGAAGGAAATTAGTCCTTTTATACCTAACTGGTATGCCAAGGAGATGAATATGCAAATTGCTAAAACTAGTGTTATTTTTCCATGTTATTCCAAAATAACAAGTTTTACAAGAAACAATGAACATAAACAATTCAAAAACAAAGAGCGAAAAAAGGAAATGTTCAGTAGGCAATTATTCAGGCGCGGTAGTCTAGAACAAGAGCTGTCGTTTTGCTGGAACCTGGAACAATAAGATTAAATCTCGGGTTAAAGAAAAGAATGGATTTAACAGCGGAAGGATCATTACGACGTAAATTCACAATGTAAGGCCAATAAGCCGAGGAAGGCCAAGAGGCGCTATTACCGTCCCTCGACCTCGAGAAGCTTTCGGATGTAAGAGAGCACGTGGAATAAGATAGAAAGGGGGTACAATCCAGTTATTGTCTGCTGACCAAGAGTCGGAGAAAGCGTCGACTCCAAAACTTTGGGGATACCAAAGTTCGGAAAAAAATTTCGGGGGTTTGGTATTAACGGGTGAGGCAAAGCGATCAACAGTGTAAGGGCCAAAGAGACAGTTGAGCTGAGAAACAACCCAGGGAGCAACCTCCCAGTCGTCCGGGTCTGGAATGCGACTGTAAAAATCCGCTAATTTTATTGGATTCTCGAGGGAGCCATTCTAATTACAAAAGAATACTGTACTTAAGGGGGGGGGTCACTTTTTGCCGATTTTTCGACCATCTCCGATTTTGCTCATTTTCACATATTTTGTAGTCCCCATGGGTCCGCGAAACAAGACAAGAGGGTTTTGCGAAATATTGCTTCTATCGTTCTCTACAGGCCCTCAAAGGTGTTAAAAATAGGACATGTGACATAGGTTAAAGGTGACATGTGTTAAACATAGGAAAATGAGAAAGTTAGGTTAAAAAGTTTGTGTCAGAAAAATTTTTCGCTGTATAACAGTCAGAACTCTGAAACATATTCAGAAGCATTAAGGACATATTGTAGAGTGCAGCTATCTCCTCTGAAGCGATTTTGTTCAGTATTGGATTTTTGGCGAATTTTTAAACTCAGAATTTTGGAAAATCGGCCAATTTTGGACCATGAAAAACAGGACCTACGGAACTCTTTTGCTTGTCCTGAACGATTGGCAAAAGCTACAGAAACGGCCAATAGGTAGCTGCACTCTACGCATAAAACCACGTCTTATGAATGTAGTCGCGTGTTTCTGTCATCTACGGTAAGCTCAAAAAACTTGCCACAAAAACAGCAAATTTTGCTAAAAATGGCCATTTTTCATAATTTTCACATTCTCTTGATAATTTCTCACTCATTATGTGGTAAAAATCACCAAACTTGGCAGATTAATTAATGTATCTATGTCTGTCACATAATGTGGCCAAAACAAATGCGTCAATATTGAACATGCTACTGTTGCGGCACCTTTGATCTTTACAGGTGAAAAATGCTAATTTTAAAAATTTTCCAAATATAGACACAATGGGTATCAATCGATAGCTAATGGCACGAGGAGCTCCTTTTCTCATACAACCATGGGTCTAAAATGTTGTCTCTGCAAGATTAAACGAGTTAAAGTTATACTGGGCAGTCCTGCAAGGTTAGGTCAGTGCGGCACTCAAGCATGCATTATGAACGCCTGGATAGCTGGCCTTGAGCCACGTCTGCCCTTAAATATTACCTTAGTAAAGGCTTTAATTTGGTGTATCGGTTAACCCTGTTTTCTGTCGCGTTTGGTCTCCACCTGACCTTGCAGGGCTCATCACCGGGATTTTCAAGTTTTCCGGCTTCGAACCTGAATAACTCCGTCATAGTTTGATTTCGAACACTAATATTTTTCTTGTTTTTGAGAACATATGGGGGCATATTATGTGTGAAAATGAGCGAAATCCGTGACTATCGATTTTTGACCAAAGTGACCCCCCCCTTAAGACAAAGCGTACAGATACGCATAGCAATTGACTGTAGAAGGGGTTTCATACTACCTTTGGTGACAATAGATTGAGCTGAAGTGCTATCAGTAAAAAGCTGAACGATCTGATTTTGAAGCAGGGAGGCAAAACGTGTAATGCCAAACTCAATGGCTCGTAACTCTCTGTAGGTAGAGGATAAAACACTTTCGGCTGGTGTCCACGGGAAAGACTCGATTTCGAAAATGTGGATGCCTTGAAGGACAGCGGCGGCGCCGGTTGAACTAGCATCAGTACGCAGAATGATGGTGGGGGTAGAGCGGGACAAGATCGTAAGCCTAGGGCATGATTTGAGGTGCATTGACCAAAACGTTGGCTCAGCTGAGGCGGGAATGCTTAAAGAAAGAGATGAGTCCCAGGACGGCGCTGTGGCAACGATAAGAAGAAGAGAGCGAGTCATAAGCCGAACCACAGAACCCAAAAACAAGGTAAGAGAAATGAGGAGGCACGTGGCTTTGGCGACAACCCGAGCGGATGTCGTAGAGGAGGCTACAGTGTCGCGGATGGCATTTCGGAGAAGTACCAGTTTATCCTCGGGTGGAATAATAACAAAATTCAGAAGATCAATGACAAAACCAAGAAATCTGAGGTGTTGGTTAGGGGTCCAGGAACATTTCTCATTTTCAAAAAACCTAAATTTTTGAGGTCATCGCGGCAACGCTGAGAAGTTTCCTGAAGGGACTGACGTGTGGAAGCAGTAATAAAACCATCGTCAATATAAATTAGAAACTTGAGGCCTTGCTGACGCCAATGGAGAATAAGCGGGCGGAGAAGTTTTTTAAAGAGAAAAGGCCCAAGAGAGAGACCGAACGGGAGGGCCCAAGAGAGAGACCGAACGGGAGGACGGTAAAGACGAAAAACTTTTTCAAACCTTTATATTGCCACACAAAACCAAGAAAAGTGTGAAAATCTTTACGGACATCTAAATGGTAGTACCCAGATTTAATGTCAAAAGATACCGTGTAACCACCCCGTTCAACGTAGGACAAGGCCAGCTTTTAATCATCAAGTTTAAAACGAGGGGGTGGGTATGGGAATTGAGGTACCGCAGGTCGAGTATGAAACGAAACTTATTACTGGAAAAACGGACAGATAAAGGGCTAATGATAGTGGGTTTGTAAGAGACTTTCTGAACAAAACCGTTTTTAGAAGCATCTCTAAAGTCTCATCAACAAAAGCACTGTGCTTAAGAGCACACTTATTATTTCTAAATTCTTTAGGTCGTGGCCAGGCCACGAAAGGTATGGTAAACCCATTTTTGACCATGTCAAGGACAAAAGCATTGGAAGTGATTTCTCGCCAGGCGTTGAGATTTCGTGGTAAGGAGCCTTTAATACGGGACATAGAGCCAGAACAAGAATACGAATTTTGTAAAGGTAAACATTGCTCACCTGTAGTGCAATCACTTGTCCGACTTGGAGGACTTGGAAGGGCCGGGTAGCGCGGGAGGCTGGTAGGGACACTCAGTAGCCCAGTGCCCAAAACGGAAACAGGAGAAGCATTGGCTAAAGGCACGATTTCTGACCCAAGGCGTGGCCTTTTCCGCAGCAAGCCCAGGGAACAGTGGGCGTGGGCATACATTAACACGGGGTCCGGTTCTGGGGGGGGTCTACCCCGACCTCAGCGAGGGGTCTACCCCTGAAAAATTCCAAAATTTTAAGGGTGTCTGCCCCAAAATTAGCAAAAATTGCTAATTTTTAATGTTTTTGACCAAAAATTAGTAAAAAATGACAATTTTTAAGAAATTTTTAAGAAATTTTTTGAAAAAATCGCTAAAATTTACTAAAAAATTACCTATTTTTGGTAAAAATCGGTAAGGGGTCTACCCTTTTTTCCTCTCTGGACGAGAGGGTCTGCCCTTTTTTCCTTTTCGCTGAGGGGGTCTACCCGTTTTTTGTCGGTCTGGGGGGGGTCTGCACCCCCCCCATTCCCCCCCCCCACGTTATCCTATGGGCGTGGGGAGCAGGAGTAGGCGAGCGTTTGAGCGGGAAACCTGGGACCAAAGGGGGCGCGGCAGCGCAGCTGACGGTATGGCGCATATGGTTGGAAACGACTGGCGGAGGACGATTTCTGCTGAACTTCAGCTTTAGCATCCTGGATGCATTTCTGGATTCTCTTGGAATCGAGGGCGTCTTCTCCGAGGTCCGCGGTTCCTAGATACATTTGAACCGCGTTCCAGCCACCGACATCAGCGATTCGGAGCAATTTTAGGCGTGCCTTAATGATGGTCTAAAATTCAACACAAAAACAACAAAAACAGAAACTGGCAGTAAAAAAGGAATTAGAAAGGAAAAGTTTGCAAAAACAATCGGGAAAGAAGCAAAAAAAACTAGGCAAAAGTTAGAATGAAAGAGCTAAAACGAGAACTGACTCGACCCTCTAGGATGGCGCTTTTGATCTCATCGCCGTCGACTTCACGGGATGGTGTAGAAATAGCGTCTTCGATTTTGAGCAGGCAGCGATCGACCTGCGTCAAGATGTCTGCTTGATGTTGCAGACCTTTAGAATTCAAACGGGCAGAGATAGGCTCCTGATGGACAGCTGTGAGTTTGGATGTTTCTTGGCGAATGATAGCCGGATTTTATCTTCGGACAAAGCAGACTCTACCTAAGGATCAGTCATCAAATAGGGCAATCACCGACGAAAAGGCAGCGAGGACCAGAGAGGTTAGAATAGATGCGCGTAACTGGCGAAAACTTGTGCGAGGAAGAAGGAAATAACAGTCCTTTTATACCTAACTGGTATGCAATGAGATGAATATGCAAATTACTAAAACCAGAGTTTATGCAAAACATATTAAAGCAGTTATTTTGTAAATTTGGTTGAAAACTGACTGCATTTCAAGAAGACATTCAGTTGCAACTTGCCAGTGAGTGTTCCAGCGGCCAGCGGGTTTTATGAAACACTTACTTGCTGCAGTGAGCTTAAAACTTGTACTCGCATTTCAAGTGCAATTGACTCCGCACTTGTCCCTTTATGAATCATTGCAACTTGAAAATGTGCAACTTGCAAAGCTTTATGAAATTGGCCCCATGAAGCATTCAATGGGAAGGACTCACTGACTATTTTGGAGCCGTTTGCGCACACTCCTTAGCACATGTGTGAATTCGGTGTAGATATTAATATAATTCTGCCATTTAAAATATTCGGCCAATATTAATACTAGCGTTCTGCCATTACCAAGATAAGTATCAAAATTTTCAAGTTTTCTAGCTATAAATCTGAATAACTGTGCTGCAACTTGGTTTCGAACTCTAACATTCTGTCTTGTTGATTAAACATGTGGGGCCGCATTATATGAGAAAATGGAAGAAATCCGTCACTACCGACTTGTGACCAAAGTGACCTCTTTTCCCTAAAGCAGAAATACCTGACCAAGCCGCAGAAATAGTTTAAATTCATGTCAAGATATAAGTCACTTTTTGATAAGCTCTGATCTAACACTTGTTTTCTTGGAACTTTTATTTTTATGGGGGTTCTTGGGGTTCTCGAGGTTCTTAATTTTTTGTAGAGATTTGATCTATAACCATGTTTAGTTTCGTTTTTTATGGGGGTTCTGGGGGTTCTTGGGGGTTCTTAACTTTTCGAGGAGATTTGATCCGTAACTACGTATATTTAGTTTCAAGTTTTTGATGGGGGTGCTGAAATTTTTTCAAGAGATTTGACCCTCCACTGTTTATAGTTTTAAGTGTTTGCTGGAAGTGCTCAGGGTTCTGAAGTCCGGGTATACCGAAAAGTGTGTGCATTGCCTGAACTTAGATCTAGGACGAACTTGTACTTCTTGTCGTTAGCTTTCGATTGATACTCATTGTGGATATTGAATGTAGCATATACACAAATTTCAGTCTAAATTTATGAGAAAAGCCAGGAGGACCCCCCAGTACACCCCGGTTATATGCTACGAATTAGATAATTGGGATACTTATACACGTATTATAAACATATCGTGTCTGCGGAAGTGTCTGTTGAAGGAAAGGATCCGCAACGTAATCACATACAAATCAAAGTCCTGAATACAAACGCATGAAAAAAATTTGAGAACCTCCTTTTCTCTGATGGGGGTTCTGGGGGTTCTAACTTTTATCTTGACATGGGCCCATGTGGCAATTGTTGCTTTGTATATTATGATAGGTTTTAGGATTTGCAGACATCTGTGAAGTTCGTTTTCAGTTAATACTTGCCTGATAAAGGATGTTCTCACAAAGGACTGCTGGTTTAATGCTCGTCAGTCCTGTCGCAAAACTGGCGCTCACATGGGCGGCTTGAATGTCGCCCTTAACGGTCTGCAGTGCAAACGATGGGACCAGGTGCCCTTTAAGACATCCGAGTCCGCGTCAAGGCACAATTACTGTAGAGTAATTGCTGGCCAGGAGCACAGAGGTCCAGTCTGCTATACCGATCGCTATGATGCAGCACTAAATCTGGACAACTGTTTTAGACTTTGCAGCAATCCTTACGGTACCAACCTACAGATGTAAATACAGCCATGCCATTATTTGAGGGGAAAGAAAATGAGAAATTTTCTTTAAAAATGAAAAAGAAAATGTTCCTTGAATTTCATTATTTGATTAATGGCTTCATGCCGTGCTAGTCTAAGCTATTGGCTGGCAGCACTTGCGCATTTCACCTATGCTTAGCGTACATATTTTCGCCTTTAAACGTATTCTTTATATCATCGACGCTGACAGTTGTCAAATCTTGGCTTGTCGTATAGAAATTTTCTTCTTCACCAAGAAAAAGAAAAAGATAACTAAAGAAAAATTAAAATTGTGTCCCCCCCCTCAAATAATAGCATGGCTATATCAGAATGTGCATACTGTTTGAAACTGTTTTAATTGTTCGGCTTTTGAGCCTAAGCTTGAAATGAGATCGGTCGAGATGTGATTAATTCAAATTCTGAGCGTTAGCAGACTTTAGTTTCAGTTAATAGCAGATTTACTGAGCGAGAAAAAAGTATGAAGTCATGTACCATAGAAAATCCAAAACCAGCCCCCAGTGTTCGAACCAACGACTTTTAACGCTATAGGCAAACTATCTACCACCTGACCCACAGAGATACAGTCGCATCAAGCTGTGAAACTACGTGTTACTGACTTGGAAGATGCATTCAACTAATTAGTCTATGCGCCGCAAATTAAAACTAAGCAGGATACAAATAATTTTGTTTGTTTTAGCGGATATTGGTTCCAGAAGAGAAGTACAGGTGCTGGCCGGAGGCACAAACAGAGGAGCCCACTGTAGTGACTACCAAAATCGACAGGATGGAGCACTGAATAGATTCTATTCATATTTTAAGGATGGCAAAGTTGTCGGCATACGGATTATCTGCTACTACCAATCGAAATTCTATTTCAAAAAATAGATTCAACCATTGGCAACGCAAACGGAGGCTCCCATGGAGAGTAAGATAGTTTAATGTCTAGATGTTTGATATGGCTTCCTAACCCTAATCCTAAGCTTAAGGCGGTGATTCCTTTTGGAGACATCAATTTCAACCTATATTGCTCATTCATTAGTTGAAGTTTATATCAAACTGTAGGTAACAACATTATCTTTTCTGAATGAGTACAACCAAACCGGTTTTTGTTTGGTTTTCCAAAATTTTTATTGCATTCAAAAACCTGTGTAATTTCTCAGATTTTTTGCAGACAAAGGTGAATTTTACAAACTGCATGCTCCACAATGGGTGAAAAATAATAATGATAATAATAAATAATGATTTTTCATAAACTTCATTTTTATGATAGCAGCCGTTGAAATAGGCATTTGATGGTGATACGACATCAGGTAATTAGCCTCCATGATACCTTCAAATCGACTGCCTTAGTTTAATTTTACGGCTTGCGGGGCTCTAGAAACAACAATGACAAGTTTTCGGCAAGTTTTCGACAAAATGAGAACATTGGCTATATATCACTGTTAAGTACCAGCTATTCTGTGACTTTCGACTTTGGCAAATCTTCGTACTTTTAGTTACTTTCGTGTACAGTAATTTGCTTGAAAGATATCAGGTATATAAGCTGATGCAAATCCGGAAGTAGTCAGTTGTTCGTTGTTTTGTTGTGACGTGTGCTTGGATAATTCGCCGTGCTCCGTATGCGTGCTATTTACTGTATGCACTCCCCGACACCCGTTATTGCTTGTTAAAACTGTGAGCTCTGTTGTGTGACTTTTGATGGTAGGGTTAAAACTATTAGTTAGGTAAGTAGTGAACAGCGAGACTGCAATCGCTTAGCCTCCCAATTTCTAGCCTATCCATCGGACGATAGGTTAGGAATTAATATCACGATGGAGAAAAGCTAGAAAGATGCTTTCATTAGCAATAATGTGGAGCTCAACAAGAACTGTCTAATGAATAATCTAATCCGGATTCTGGGGGGGGGGTGATGGACACCGGGGGGAGAGCTCCAGGTCGGGGGGGCGGGTCGAACCCCCGTCCAAGCACATGTAAAGTGCAGTATATTTTTCAATATATTTTTCCAATAATAGTACAGCTACGCTCGGACCTAAATTTACTCTTTCAGCTTAAACAATTGACTTACTGGAAGCTTAGTGTGGCGTGACGGGGAACTTTAAAACAGTTGCATTCGCCTTTCTTAGAATATTCACTTTTGTCGGTGTGCTCGGACAGAGTTTGCTGTCTAAAGCCCTCCTTTGGGCATAAGTTTCCCTACTTACAATGTCGCTATTGGCAATACCTGAATCATCGATTAGCGCTTCGATAGGAATAACTTTGGGAATAGCTAACATTTTTCCTTCATAATGCTGTTATATTGTAGTGTCACATGCTCTGCTGAGGAGCGTGCTATTGGAATTAGAGTTAAACAAAACAATGATGGTCGGATTACACAAATGGGCGTGGTGTGCAAGTTTACAAAAAACTACAACACCGCTAACCGAAACATCGGAGGCGGAGACAAACCCTTTTTGTGCCCGAAATATTATGCCATGGTCGGAATGACGGGAAACGATCAACTCACATCATTGAAGATAGTATGCAAAAAAGAAGTATGGCAGTAGAACAAAACAGAGCTTTGGAAAATCGTCCAAACGCTGTTGTCATTCAATGTAATTTGACGCTATATGCTAATTATATTCAGTGTCTATAGTATATTTTCTGTTCCTATTTCATTTATTTTGCATATTGTATTAACCGTTTTGTGCCGGATGGGCCATCCGGCCTTTCGGCATCTGTTGTCCGGACCAATCACCAGCTAAAGATGGACTGTCTGGGAATTTTCTTCAAAATTTTTCTCCCTATTTTTCTTCAAAACATCCGTTTCATGTTGGAAGGATATTTTCATACTAGCTAGAAACGAAAGGAAAATTTGACAAAGGAAAATTTAGACCGGTGTGCTCCATTCCCCCCCCCCGTTTTTCGACAGATTTCGTTTCTGACTCGACTCGCGGTCACAACGAAATAAGTTGATTTTCTACAATGAACATGTAGAAGAAATGCCTTCTTTGCCCGATTTTGACAAATTCTAAATCTTGGCGTACAGCGGAATGCTTCAATAAAAATTGTAGGAAAATCATTTCTCTATCGATTGGTGGCTGTCCCATCCATCTCTGTCATAGAGGTGACAGTCAAATACGGAGGCTCATATTTAACCGTTGGACTGACGAAATTCAGAATATGCGTTTCTATCATTGCGTTTTGGCCGAAAGTCACGATTTTTAATCAAATTAGACAATATCTTACAAAATTCGAAGCTCAAAAAAGACCTTAACACCGGATGATTTAATTGGCGACTTCCGGCATTTTTCTACTTAA
>JASAND010022771.1:0-11312 GCA_030248195.1 Trissonchulus latispiculum | reverse complement strand
AGATCCTAATAAATTAGAAAACAAAGAAAACGAAAAAAATTGTTTCATAAATCGGCAGAGAATTTCAGGACATGCAAAGATCAAACCAGAAAAGGGTCTGGCCGTGCTCCCAATTTTTCCACCCCAGACCAACCTTCACCGATCCTGATCCTGATCCAACAAATGAAGTCGACTAATGCTTTTTTGGCTATTAGAATTTTTCTAAGCCTACCGAGCTTTCAGAAACAATCGAGCGATTTCCACGAGATATAAAAATAAATGATTTGTTAGATGTAATTCTTTCTGCAAATACAAAGCTTGTGTTACATAGCGTATGTTACACACTTGAGAAAATATCAACCAATGTAGCTATTAAGTTCCCGAAAAAGGGGTAGTACCCGAGACACTACAGATATGCCAATTTCTGTAAAGCTTGCACTATGTTGTACCGTACTGTTATAATCTACTTGGAATTGTGTTCGTGTACCTGAAGGCGGTATGAGTGGTTGACAGCTTTGTGTGCTTTTGCTTTTATTTTGCTTTTTGCTTTTTTGGCTTTTTCAGGCTGTTTAGTGTTTTAGATAAGAAAGGAAATTTCTGTGTCAATGATGGGACTTTCTGCGTGTACAACAATCGAGTAATGCAAGAGGGCCTTACTCTGGACGTGCTCTATGGCTATGGCTCGATAATGCACTACGGGCCAAGATCATTCTCCAAGGATGGCAGTCCCACGATTGTGCCAAAGGAATCTGGGTTAGCTGATAACTAGGAATTGGGGGAATTCCCCCCTCGGCCAAGCCGCCCACAGGTTGCCCCGAAATTCCTCCTACAACGTGTAAAAAATTTGGCTACAAGGGGTAAAAGATTGCCCAAAAATTAGCTTTTACGACTATAATTTGCAAACATTTTACGGCTTCACCACAATTTTTCACTCAAACTACTATTTTGTGGGAAAAAACGTCCGAAAAACCTTGTATCTGCCAGAAAAGCACAGTCTTGTTAAAAACGGCAAAAATCGCTAAAAATGGTTTTAAAAATACGCTTAAGAAGGATCGCTCTCACAAGAGGTGCCCAGATTTGCTTCCACAAGGGTCAGTGGAATTTGACCTCCCGTTCAGGTATGGTTAGTTCGTGCGCTGACAGACTCGTAAGACTTGAATTATGGTTAGCTTGTGAATATTTTGTGTCAGCAACTGTAACGAGCAGTTCTGATAGTCAATGTGAAATATATTAACCTCTCAAAAAATTCAATACAATTTCTGCGAGTGAGAAAACACTTGTTAGTACACGAAGCATATCCGTCCCATAACGGTATGTGCTTTTCGGAAAGATGACAATTTCCGAATTTCCACACTTGTGACCGTAGATGAATGGATTGATATACTTAATATTTTCTCATGGTTAATGAATGGCGCTTTAATCCACTCCTGTGAACGAGTAATCGATGTACTCATCCTTGTTGAAATTCGTCGGAGTAAATATTTCTTCTTCTTCCTGTTCCATCGAGATTAATCGTTCCAGGCATGGTATTATCAATATTTTAATATCATTTTAATATTATCAAGAGTCCATGATGTTATCAAGAGTTTATAATAGGAAGGGAATGACACTCAAATTTTTCCTAATAGAATAAGCTTGCAATGCTCGAAACATTAAGGCCGAAATCTCGGGGGACGGGCATCTCAGCATGTAAACGATACAACGCTGACTTTTTTTCAAAAATGGGCATTTTTGAAAAAGTAAATACTATAACCTTGAGCTAGGAAATTGTACAGAAATATGTTGTATATCATTATGTTGCGCAGAACGAGATCTTTTTAACGATATAAATATTACGTAGTTAGGTTCAGGCAAGCGCTTACAAATCCGGCAACAACGTAAGGCATTTTGAAGAAATAGTGAAATTCCCAGAATTTTCGTGGAAAGGATGTTTCATTGCCGGTTTTGTAAGAGATATCTAGAAGTTAACAACATAATTTTTAGATCATTAATGAGATCTCGTTCTACGCAACATAATGATGTAAAAATTATTGCAGTAAGATTTTGCTAGCCCAAGTTATAGTAATCAATCTGGCAAAACGCCCATTTTTGAAAAAAGTCAGCGTTGTATGTTTACACGCTAAGAAGCTCCCCCGGGATTTCGGCCTTAATGTTTCGAGCATATTGCAAGCTTATTCTATTAGGAAGAACTGAGTGTCATTCTCTTCCTATTATAAACTCTTGATAACATCATGGACTCTTGATAATATTAAAATGATATTAAAATATTGATGATACCATGCCTGAAACGATTAATCTCGATGGGACAGGTAGAAGAAGAAAGATTTACTCCGAAGAATTTCAACAAGGATGGGTACATCGATTACTCATTCACAGGAGTGGATTAAAGCGTCTTTCATTAACCATGAGAAAATTTTAAGTATCTATCCATTCATTTACGGTCACAAATGTGGAAATTCGTAAGTTGTCATCTTTCCGAAAAGCAGATACCGTTATGGGACGAATATGTTTAGTGTACTAACAAGTGTTTTCTCACTCGCAGAAATTGTATTGAAATTTTTGAGAGGTTAATACACTTCACTATTGACTATTAGAACTGCTCGTTCCAGTTAGTGTACAAGTTGATGACACAAAATTTTTACAAGCTAACCATAATTCGCTTACGAGTCTGTCAGCGCACGAACTAACCATACCTGAACGGGAGGTCAAATTCCACTGACCCTTGTGGAAGCAAATCTGGGCACCTCTTGTGAGAGCGATCTTTCTTAAGCGTATTTTAAAAAACCATTTTTAGCGATTTTTGCCGTTTTTAACAAAGACTGTGATTTTCTAGCAGATACAAGGTTTTTCGGACGTTGTTTCGCACAAAATAGCTAACCCAGATTCCTTTGGCACAATCGTGGGACTGCCATCCTTGGAGAATGATCTTGGCCCGTAGTGCATTATCGAGCCATAGTCATAGCGCACGTCCAGAATAAGGCCCTCTGGCATTACTCGCAGAAAGTCCCATCATTGACACAGAAATTTCCTTTCTTATCTGAAACACTAAACAGACTGAAAAAATCAAGAAAGCAAGAAGCAAAATAAAAGCAAAAGCACAAAACGCTGTCTACCACGAACCGGCAGCTCATGCCACCTTCACTTCCAAGTGTATGATAATAGTACGGTGCAACATAGTGCAAGCTTCACAAAACTGGCATACCTGTAGTGTCTCGGCACCTAGACTTTTTCCGGAAACTTCATAGTTGCATTGGTTAATGTTTTCCTAAGTGTGTAACACAAGCTATTGTATGTGCAACAGGTCGATGGAATTCTGGAAATTCATGCTGAAGTTTGTGCAACTATGGAAGGCTTTTCTTTGTTTTGTGTAAATTTACTGGCTTGAGACTATAGCTATCCTCCTCCTGTGTAAATTCTTTGGCTTCGAATATTGTCTATCTGAAATTTGTTATATCGTTCAGTATGCAAATTAGTTTTGGTTTCAAAGGGAGGGATCTATCTGAAACATTGGTCACTTTTTGATTTCACAAAATCAATCTCATTTCATTGGATCAGGATCAGGATCGGTGAAGGTTGGTCTGGGGGTGGAAAAATTGGGAGCACGGCCAGACCCTTTTTCTGGTTTGATCTTTGCATGTCCTGAAATTCTCTGCCGATTTATGAAACAATTTTTTTCGTTTTCTTTGTTTTCTAATTTATTAGGATCTCAAACTCACACACTAGTTGCGTTCCTGCAATCCTAGCCTTAGTTTTTGGAGTATTCCAAATCATTTTACACTATGCAGCTTTTCTTTGTATTTGCAGAAAGAATTACATGTAACAAATCTTTGATTTTATACCTTGTGGAAAGTGCTCGATTGTTTATGAAAGCTCCGTAGGCTTAGAAAAATCCTAATAGCCAAAACAGCATTAGTCACGACTTCATTTTAGAATCGGATTAGGGCAAACTGCAATGACACTTGCAATCGACAGAAACAAACGGCTTAATTGCAACTTTCAGCCTACGCTAGACTTTATCCAAAGTCCAAAATCGTTCAGTACCAGATGCTTTTCTTGTCTAAATGGGTGCCTAATCCTATCCATTGTTTTCGTAAATTAATAAGCTGATTTAAAAACGGGTTGCACGCAGAATATTCATCAGTTTTCCACTTCGTACTGACTGCTAAACATGCCGTTTCTTATAGTCCTTCTTGCTGTAGTTTTGTGCACCCATGTGTCTGAAATTCGCGGCTATCCTAAGGGGAAGGGAGTCGAAATCGAATATCTACCTAATGGTAAAGCTGTGGTGAAGATGTGCGATCTACTCTGCTACAAAAGTCCCTTCATTCACTACCACTACGCTGGCAGGCGCATGGATGCTAACTTGCCAGATAAGTGTTGTGTGAAGTATATTGTCACAGATTAAAGTTTGGCTTTCAACTTACTACAGTAGATATATTTACTTTCTAACTTTCAACTTAATGTTTATCTTGAACTCGCTGAAATCTGCTTGTATTCGATGAAGTGTTTGAAGAATAAAGAAAATCCTCTGGTTTTAGTTTTGAGTTTCTCTGTTTCTATAGATTTTGTTTTTCGAATTTTTGTGAGTTTCTTGGCTGCTGGAGTAATAGTAATAATAATAATTATAATAATAGTAATAATAATAATAATAATAATAATAATAATAATAATGTGTTACCAGTCTTAATGTATGACCATTGGACACTGACAAAATGATCCCGGTCGGGCCTGGCGTGCTCGTGGAAAAATCCGGCGGCATGCATCATTTCGTGGATCGCAGTTCCTTTCTGGGCGCATCTGAGCCCAAGGGAAATGGTCTGTTCTCCGCCTGCCCTGGAGAGAAGCATCTGGAAAGAGAAGCATCTGGAAAAGGAATAGAAGTGAAATAAAGGAAAATACGACGGTACAGTTGGATACAGCCTACACTAAATTACGTGCTGAATGTGGATTTGAAAAAATGAAATTAAATATATACTAATTAGCACCAGACGGGGATATTATATATATATGTGTGTGTGTGTGTGTGTGTGTGTGTGTGTGTGTGTGTGTGTGTGTGTGTGTGTGTGTGTGTGTGTGTGTGTGTGTGTGTGTGTGTGTGTGTGTGTGTGTTTTTGTGTGTGTGTGTGTGTGTGTGTGTGTGTGTGTGTGTGTGTGTGTGTGTGTGTGTGTGTGTGTGTGTGTGTGTGTGTGTGTGTGTGTGTGTGTGTGTGTGTGTGTGGGTGTGTGTGTGTGTGTGTGTGTGTGTGTGTGTGTGAGTGTGTGTGTGTGTTTGTGTGTGTGTGGGTGTGTGTGTGTGTGTGTGTGTGTGTGTGTGTGTGTGTGTGTGTGTGTGTGTGTGTGTGTGTGTGTGTGTGTGTGTGTGTGTGTGTGTATACAAGTAATAAAAATGCTCCTCCGGAGCATGAAAAAGTAATATGGGTGGTGGTGAGGTTGTAGATATATATATATAATGCTGGTTGGTGCTAAGGTTTTTGGACATAGCTTCCTTAACACCGCAGTAGAAACGAATAGAAACAGAGCTCTTAGAAAATTGGAGCTACTTCCATGATTTTAAGAGCGTGATAGCAGCAACATGATAACCACGGTCAATAAATCTAACATAATCGTTATCATTTATTTGTGTTTCCACGAATCGCAAACAACTGTAGTCATGAAATTCCTCAATCGCTTGTCGAATTGCTTCCTTGTCCTGTTCAGCTGAAACAGCAAAACAACAACAATAACAGTTAATAAAAAGCAAATAATTAATCAATAAATTACTCAAATAATTAATACTAGATATGTTTAGAAATCGGCAACAAAGACTTACTTAGACTTGAATCATAAACGGAAGGAATTCTTCCGTCAGGCCAGCAATAGTCAATCCGTATGAGCATTTCTAAATCTCAACAAATTATAAATATTCCTGGGCTGCGTTGCAAAAGATTCTCCTAAGCCTAGGAGTGCTAGCAACTACTCCCAACTTTTCATCTAGGAGCTGCGCCAGCTAAACTTTGGAGAAATTTTTTGAAACGGGCTCAGGAGGTCTCCTAAGTCCCTCCCAGACAGCTCCCAGACATCCTGTTAAGGTGGTGATTCCTTTTGGAGACATCAACTTTGAACCGTTATTACTCATTTATTCCTTGGAGCTAAGAAGCCATTTTATATCGAAATGGACCTTAAGATTTTCTTTTTCTAATGAATACAATGAACCTAATTTCAGTTCTCAGAAATTAGTTTACTGTATTTTCGAAGTAATTTATTTTTCCAGATTTTCTGCAGACTAAAGTAAATTTTTTCGTGAGGCGTCGCCCACATCGGTCGATTCCACTATCAAATAGCTAGGAACCCTTTTTTAATTATTGTGAAACCGCTCTTCGTTATAAAGAAATTAGTTAAACTGTATGCGCAACCTGGATTTTGTCTACTTTTCCCAAATTTAGCAAGCGATTACATGAGCTGGAAATCAGCAATCGGGGCAACTAAAAAAGGGTCCCTGGGTATTTTTGTGTAAAACACGCCCAGGAAGTGGCTACCCTCTAGCTTGCATAGTAAATGCTTCACAATCGCAGGAAAAAATTTGGTCATGTTTTTGCAAAAACTACATTTTTATGATAGCAGCGTACGGAATAGCATTTAGAAGATTACAATGCCAAGAATAATCAGCCCCGACGAAACCTTCAACTTGACACCCTTAGTTTAATTTTACGGCTTGCGTAACTCAAGAAATGGCGGATTATTTGATTTCTGCGATAACGGCAAGTTTTCAACGCCAAAATAAGAAAATCGGCTATATTTCACACTGGAAAAGAGCTAGAAACATGCTTCCAAAAGCAAAAATTTAGAGCTCAACGAGATCGTTCAAATGAGTAGATTACAAGATCTTTCAAATGAACATAATTATAGCTAAGCAGCTACTGTCTTAGTGTCAAAAATCGGCACAAACTGCCCTGAACGGAGACGCCGAAGTTTTGAAGCGAGATTGCGCGGAGGGTGTTAGGATGCTAAAAGAACTTATTTTGGAAAGTTTCATTACATTTCATCTTGATTTGGACTGTCAACCAATAATATGTGCCCAAAAGGAATCACCACCTTAAGTAGGCTCCTAGGAGGGTACTTAGAAGAATCTTTTGCAACGCGGGCCTGATTTCTAACTATAGCTTGTCTATTGTATAATTCTTCGAAAACGTCGAAAACCTTGTGTGAATGCCAAATTGCGGAGAAAACTTGATCTTGACTATAGTTTACACGCAACAGTACCTTGGTATCATTACACGTTTTGTGAGGAATTTTGAAAACTGTGCTTTCCGAAGACTATTCTTGCTTTCTTGAAATGAACTTCTGATGAATCTACTCACTCAGCATTTCATAGGTCCAAACACAAGGGGATGTGTGTAAGTGTCAATAGTATAGTAGGGACATTTCGAGCCCCATTCCCGGGAGTCAATGGCCTTGAAAGTTTAATGTCCCATGAGGTTTTTGTTTGATAGTTTTCTTCACATTGTGTTAATATCACATGTTCTCCCTAGGATTTTGGGTTCGAAAATTCCAAAGTTTTTGGAAACCATAGTTTTCCAAATTTCTACCATTTTTAGTATCTTGAAGATGGGTCCCACATCTAACTTATTGTACCAGATGAGTTGTTCCCGTATTGTTTTAAATTTGTATTGCATCTATCAAAAGATTTTGAGTACAGAAACCTAGCAAGATTCCGCAGATTAGACGTAGCAAAAAATTATTGGTGACATTCCGTGGAAAATTTTGGAGCTAAAACCCAGACAACCGGTTTCCAGCCAAATGGGAGAATTTCCGTGGAATGATTTATCGCTTAAAACTGACTGACTAGATTTCGGTAAATTGATTTAAAGCCGAGTATGTTTTATGTGTATTAAATGTGTGAAACTTCATATTTAAGGGCACGGCTGACCAGTTTCCAGCTTCATCGGAGATTTTCCATGGAATTATAAAACAGCAAAACTTAGACAGCAAGATTCCGACCGATACAGTGCCATTCCGTGGAAAATTTATAAGCCTAAACCCAGCCCACCAGTGTCTGCGGAATCTTGCTAGGTTTGTGTACTCAAAATCTTTTGATAGATGCATATTTTCTCCAAGCTGCTACAACTGCTATAAATTCTTCATCTGAAATTTCCTGTTGTTTAAGAGCTGAGTAGCACAAGTCGCGATGAGGGAATCCTTGGTCTAGAAACTCGAGGGAAAGAAAGGCTTCATAGGAGAAGGCACCTTTTTGATCCTCAATTTTGAATCCCTTTAGCCACTTTTAGTGTGAAGTTCCAGCGGCAAGGTCCTGCGGTTATATGACCGACTGTTCACGTTGAGTGA
This sequence comes from Trissonchulus latispiculum, assembly GCA_030248195.1. Taxonomy (NCBI): domain Eukaryota; kingdom Metazoa; phylum Nematoda; class Enoplea; order Enoplida; family Ironidae; genus Trissonchulus; species Trissonchulus latispiculum. The sequence continues at coordinate 3,011 of JASAND010022771.1, read as the reverse complement.
TGGAAGATACATGAAGATACATGTCTGAGCGGTGCCTAGGCATGCATGTGTGTATGGTATGAGTGGTACCTAAGCGGTGCCTAGGCATGCATGTGTGTATGGTATGAGTGGTGCCTAAGCAGTGCCTAGGCATGCATGTGTGTATGGTATGAGTGGTGCCTAAGCGGAGCCTAGGCATGCATGTGTGTATGTTGTGAGTGGTGCCTGAGCGGTGCATAGGCATACCTGTGTGTATGTTGTGAGTGGTGATTGAGCGGTGCCTAGCGATGCATGTGTGTATGGTGTGAGTGGTGTCTGATCGGTGCCTAGGTATGTATGTGTACCGTGCGTCTTTCAAATAAAGTTTCATTGGTCGCGTTTAAAACTCACGAAGCGGCGTTAACGCCTAACGTTAAGTCCGGGACATTCCATTAATCGTTAACGAAGTGTCACAAAATTTCCGTTTGCAAATTTTTCACACCAACGTAAGGTCCGGACATTTATGTGACTTTCCGTTGTCTATCAACGGAAAGTCACAAAAACGTCCACAGCCCCAAAGACCACTAAATGCTTCAAAAAATATACCTAAACTGTAATACAATGTAAGTACAATCTGCAAGTACAATGCTTAATTCGCAGGGGATCAGGGAAGTAATTAGTTGGAGCGGGGGAGTGGAATACCCCGCCCCCACCAAGGCACGGAGTTCAGATGCGAGTTAAAAGGGTCTAAATCTGCAATTGAATGACTGAAAGACTGCAAAAGACGCTTATAAATGGTTTAAAATAGCGTTTATCATAGGTGTACCTGGGGGGGGGGGTGCCGGCCACCCTACCCCCAAGTGGACAAGTCTCGATTTCTGGCCCCACCCTCGGCACTTTGGAGACTGACTCCCCCAAAATGGCCAAATCCCAGACCCTATCTATCCGAATTTTGCCAGGCCCCACCCTCAAGGAACTTGAGCTAGTGCTAGTGAACTGACTTTATTATTTGTTTAATACGTTTTCTCTTGTCTGAGTCACTGGGAGCGCATAGGTATTGTTAGTTAGTTAGTTAGTTAGTTATTGTTTAGTTTGAACTGAATTATAGCTCTTATAGAAACAACAACAACTATATGAAATTATATCTGTTTTACTTAACGTGTTGTTTTCCAGACTTTTCATGAGAGGTTTCTATATTTCAGTTTCTTGCTGGAAAAGCGGCTTATGTGCAAGTATTAAATGTTGAAAAAGGATTATGGTAGACAGTGTCTGAGTCTGAGTCTCCAAAACCGAACGGCTTAATTAAACTTCCAAAAAACGCTTCCTTCTAAGCCACGCCAAAATCATTCACTATCAGAGTCGCCAAGGAAGAAACTGTTTGCTAATCCGATCGCATTTCTTTGACAATCTTTCTGATTTAAAAGCGATTGAAATTGACGATGTTCGTTCTTTTAACCATTCTCACTGTGGTTTTCTGCACCCACTTAGTTGAAGTTAATGAATATCCTAAGGGAAGGGAAATCCAACAAGAGTATCTTCCAAACGGCAAGATTGTGGTAAAGATCTGCGACCTACTCTGCTACAAGAATCAATTTATCTACTTCCGCTACACTCACAAGCGCATGGGAGCTTTTCTAACAGACACCTGCTGTGTTAAGTACATCATGAACAATTAAGAGGAAGAAAACAGAAATCCAAAACTACCGACAAACATTTTACTTTAAAAAAGACGTTGAATATCTTGAAGTCTGATTTTGAAATTGTAGGTCAAAGTCGTCACACTCCGTCGACATCACCGCATGACACGGTCGCCACAGGAGGTTGACTCTATGAGAATAAAATAGTTTTGTCTGCTTGACTATTAAGTTAAAATCCTAAGATACATGTGAACACCGATGGCGAATGTAGGAGAAATCTGAGTCCTGACCAACTGAATCAAATACAAATTCAAACGCAAACTCAATAAATGCGAAAATCCAAAAACAAAAATAATCTCAACCAACAAAGACTAAACTTATATGAATTTTTTGGTCAGGGCTCCCCACTTGTAGGCTCACGGCGTGGCCCGTCAGTGGTGCTCCCCGCAGACTGCAGCCAAGAGGCGGAGATACGAAGATCATGGACAGAAACATGATCCCCAAGCAGAACTACAGTAATGTTATTGGCACCGAGGTACCGCAGTAACGCCCAAGGCATCAGCACAATCCGACTGCTGTTGCTCCCCTCTTGGTAACAGCAACTATGATGGCGGAAAAGTGATAGCCTGCTCGGAAGGAGTGAGGGAGTGAATGACTAAGAGTGAGTGTCTTACTTTATCATACGCCATAGGAACGATCAAAGTTAACCAACAATATATAAATCGTCTGTACCTTTTGATAGAAATCACGTACAGAAGTTGTGTACACACCTTTTAACCATATTTCTGTGCTCTTTCTCAAAGTTTCTTCAAATTTATCACGTGAAGTTTAAATGAAATTTTAGGTTTCTGAATAGTAGCTATTCAATGACTTGTTTGTTTGCAGCGGCCAAAAGTTTGTCAAGACCCTGCCTGCCGACCATTCACACACAAAATGTTACTTCTATAATCCCAATAATGCAAGCGCCCCCCCCCAAGCTGTAGCGAAGGCTCTTATATTTGCCATTGTCCGATTAAGCCTCTGTCCCCCAACACTCTCCCAATTGTTTTGGGTCACTGTAGTTGTAGTGACAGTCTTTCGGTTATTTATAAAACTAATTGCCACTTAACTGGGAGCGCTACAGCAAAGCGATTCATTCCGTCAATTCAGAAACATTGACATAGAAGTGCTCTTAAAATTAAATGTGTCAGACTGTCTACATTAGTTCTTCATTCGGCAAGTTTCATGATTAGCGCATTTCATGATATATATTGAGTAAAAGTTTCTACATTTATTATCATAATACTAGCACGATTGCGGAATAGCCTGTACACATGTATAACAATAATCAAGGTATGACATTATATTATTTCAGTGAAACTGACTACAGATATGCTCATATCTATATCTGAGTAGAAAACTTCAAAGTTAGATCGA
>JASAND010022770.1:0-13231 GCA_030248195.1 Trissonchulus latispiculum | reverse complement strand
ACATTTTAACCAGTGTTTCGCGTTTTAAATAACGTCTTTATCTCATTTAACCCCTCCTAATTTAATTTTGTTATTTAATATCATAGTGCCGCGAGGGTACTTGGGGACTTCTTTGTACCCTTCAGGTTCTTCCTATACATGATTAGGCAAGTTTTGGGGCTACTTTGTAGTCCTTACTTTAATTTTAATTACTTATTTTCGCTCTAACATGGTCTTGAAACTTACTCCAAACTGAATACGCGACTCACTGGGATTTATTATACGTCTTTACGTAATTTTGCGGAAGATCCGAAAGGAACTGAAATAATGGAGCGAGTCTGTGGGCGACACCCTCCCACCCAGCCGAAGTTTGCGCACTGTGAGGTCACCTCCGCAATGGTAGCTTGAAGATGCTCGCCTGTTTATGACATACTGGTTTCTTTTTTTTTATAATTTGTTTTCTTTTTATAAGGGTACGTGAAAATCGTACACGTGACTGTTAGGATTGGATACTATAACAGAGAAGCCAGAAGTCCCAATTGCGTACCGTCCCAGTGGCAAAATAAGGGCAGTTTCTAAGTTTTTATTTTTCTGGCCGGTCTTCACCAGTTCGCTGACGCCAAGTCAGCCCTAAATTTGATCCTCTGTAAAGCCATGTTTTGCCACTTTTGGAGACAATGTTTTATAAGTTGTATTTAGTTATAATTTGTGTTTTCTGTAAACGTTGTTGAGACTCCATTTTTACCAAAAATCGCCAAAAATTTTCTGAGTTTTGAATTTTCGTCTACTTTTTGCTTATGTTAAAACCTCTCTCAAGCTGGTGGTTGCACTGATGTAATGAGGCGACGTGACGTTGCTCCTCTAAAAATAATGATAAATGTCGAAAAGTGAAATTGTTTGGGGCTGGAATTATGTTAGAAATGTTATTTTATAAAGCAAAGTGTTATGTGTGAAATTTATTTTGAAATTGTTCTGAAAATTTGTTGGAAAATGTTAGTTTTATAATGTTTAAAATAATGTGTATATTTTTCAGTAGCCTATGATCACTACGTGGCGCTGTATGTATGCATGCTTTGGTAGGAGTCTTAACTCTTAACGTCTTAACGAAACTTCTCTCTCTCTTTTCAAAGGGTCTGAAAATTAACCAATCAAATTCTTCCAGCGCGTTTCAAAGCTAGTTTCGTCTACCAATGCGTCTGTCTATTCAGTCTTGTGTTTATTTTTGTGCTGACCGGTCGTAGTTTTGCGCTGCTCCCCATACATTTTGCCTGCCACATTCCGTTACTGATATCGGACTTAGACAAAGGTGGTGACCATACTTTATCTCTTTAAATTATGGAGCTATTATTATCATCTAATGACTTTCACACTTTTCTGTACGCATTTTCGGGTGTCACCACCCCCTTTGTCCAGCATTAGCTTCTTCTGTAGTAAGTGTGGTCTCCTTTTTTGGACCATTTTAGGGCTGTCATTTTTGTTAGGGTTTTGTATTAGAATTGTGTAGTCGGTAAGTAGGGCTTTTTCTAAGATAATTTGGGTAGGAAGATCGATATTTTTTAAGCGTGTAATTTTCTGCAAATTTGGGGTAGGTTCTTATAAATTGAGCCTTTGCTCTTCATCGGCGGTTTAACTCCATTCGGTAAGATTCATTTAGGACAAATTTGGTGAGGTTAGTTAGGTCGACTGGAACTACGGGTTTGACTCCTCCAGGTTCGACGTTCTCCTTGACAGTTTCCCACTCGTAAGTCTGGTTAGTCAGCACACTGCCAACTTTACACACGACTTTTGGCTTTTTAGCGGAATAAAGCTTTGTTAGCAAAAAGTAGCTATATTTCTAGCAAAAACAATTCTTATAGCCTTTGCCAATAAACTTATTTAAAGTGAAAAAAGTGAAAAGATCCCACGAAATCAGAACATTTTTGGATATTGTGTGGCTACAATTAGCCTTTAAGTTTACCAGTGTATACAAAGCTCGCCGCATACAAAATTACCAAATCCGTCAGGGAGGGGCCCGGTCCCCCCTGGATCGGGCACTGCCTGGCGTTCCTGGTGTGGGTTCGATGCGGGGTTTTCGAAGATGAACGTTGTTGACTCACTTCCAGCTCTGGCTGAATATTTATTGACAAATACTGACAAGAATCGGAAAATTCTGCTGTTTCTTAGGAATTGATTGCAAAACATTCATTGTTTTTGTACAGAGACCTTTTCACGCCGTTGTTGGAAGGTGTTGGAAAGCGTAAGTATAACTAAATTCAACTAAAATAAAATTATTAGAGCCGTTGGCCATACAGCAATTGTAGAGCATGACCCTTCAAGGATCTCCTTTATCAGAAACTTATGCATTTGGAAGTACGTAAGAATACAGGTTATCAAGGAGGCGCCCTTTGGACCACGGCATAAATTGATACTTTTATCATTGCACGGAATGTTTACAAAGCATCAATAAACTGAAAATGAAGACTGTTAGCATCTGTGGGTATGTAGCTAGCTACCGTTTAAAAGCGGAAGCTCATTAGCTGTTAGGTAAACTGTGTAATTCACAAGTCCACGTGAAAATAGCACACAATTCAGCAAATATGGGCAATGTCTAATGTTTAAGTTTTTAATAAGACTATCCTACTGTTGTTTTTCCGATCACTTTCTTACGAATCAAACTACTACTCCTCTTTAGCTAAGTTTAAGTTATAAGTTTTCCTTGTAAACATGGTTTAGTTGAAGTCACATTGTTTGTGCTAGTTTGTGCTGCTGGTCTTTCGTGCCAGTTGTCAAATCTTTGCTTTGGTCGCTTCGTTGTGCTTTGGTGAGTTGGGTAATAAAATTCCTGTAATCTGATCGTCGATCCATACCTTTGCGGTGGCCTTTTAGTATTAAAATGCTACATTTTTAGCTTGGAAAAATGAGCAACCGCAAACATGGTTTACTGCTTTGTCTGTTTTTCGAAGCTGAAATTGAGAAAATCTTACAAACAAGAAACAAAAATGCAATAGCAAACATGTGGAGTTCAAGCTCGGCCCTCCTCATTGAGTAGGAGATTTACCAGTCTGTTAATCTAGGACCACCATCTTTTACTTTAATACCATATGGAGTCAACGTATAAATATTCCTCAACCTCAGTAACACGCCTAATCTCTCTCAATTTTAAAATATATATGTCGCAGTCTAAAAGCATTTTCCGCTCCAATTGCGATTGACGGAGAATTTCAGTCTGACTACAATTGGGCTAGTCTAATAACATGAGACATAATATGAGAGGCGAAATGCTGTTAGACTGAAAATTTTCAGTCTAATTGCAATTAGACCTACCATTGTTCGTCTAATTGCAATTGGGCGAACAGTACCTCGTCTAATTGCATTTTGATATTTAATGTTTTGGTTAATACATAAGTACAGCGCTTCACTGTAACTGTACAAAGGAGAAGAGAACAGAAAGTTGAAAAATATTGCGTAAACTTTAAGAATAGCTTTGAAAACATAGTAGACTATTTTTCGCTAGATATTGAAAACATGAAAACTTATGCATTAAACCAAACATATATCAAAATGTAATTAGACGAGGCACTGTTCGCCCAATTGCAATTAGACTGAAAATTTTCAGTCTAACAGTCTAGCAATTAGACGAAAAATGCTTTTAAAGTAAGTAAAGAAATAGGGATGTACTGCATCCCTAGAAAATTTCAGTGATGTACTACATCACTAGTCAAGTTGTACAATGGAGGTTAGAGGCCTCAAATGTACAACTTTACTGACAAATTTCAGCAATGTAGTACATCGCTGTGGTTTCTTAGAGAAGTAGTACGTCACTAAAACGTTTTAAGTAAATCAGTACATTTATGTTTGCTTCCGGTCTTTATGGTATCGAGGGAGAAAATTTACAGAGTTAAGACTTATGCTATTGACAAGAGTTAATAGAGAAATTTAAATAACGGAAGAACGGACTACTACAGAATAATTTTGAAAACTAGGTTTGCCGATTTATTGCGGTTTTTATGACAATTTTGATATTAAAAGAGTAGTTATTAGAATTAAAAGCTTGAAAGCTGAGTTTTGCTTACGCAATGCACATATTTCACCTTGTCGAACTTTCAGTTAAAGTTGTATAAAAGTGTTGGACATTGGACACAGCACCCTGGCCAAAAGAAAATTACAATAAAGAAGGACACTGAAATGACATCATGTATGATCTGTCAGCAAGAATAGCTTGCCTTGCTGTTTTCGTTAAGCTTTTCCAAAATACGTTGATAGAAATCCAAATTTTTTGGAAAATCAATTTTTGTTAGACTCCTTTGGACCAATAGGAGATACAAATATTCAATCAACGATTATATTGTGCGGTGCGGTGTTCTACGCGTGGGCATCACAACAGTGCAGTTTTCGTTAGCGCCTCAGTTCTGCAGTTTCCAAATAAGCGTCAAGGCATAGGCCATTCACCAAATGGACAAGAATGGAATCATCGATACGATTGAATCATCAGAATGGGTGCTGTAGTGGTTTTACCAAAGTCGAACGGAGACGCCGCACGAGTACACATCCTAGTGGCCGAAAGTTGCTAGCTTCGACCATCCAACCAGCAGCAAAGTCATCAATCTTCTTCTCGGGACATGGATATCCGCTAGAGCTCATTACTGATAAGGGTCCTCAGTTTGTCCAAAAGAAATTCTCCGACACCTGCACAGTCATGGAGTCAAACATAACAGGGCAGTAGCTTACAACCCAGGAATGGTTGAACGATGTAATCGCATCCTCAACGAAGGTTTCAGGTCGCTCACATAGAATTAGTCACTTCGTCTGGAATAGAAGCCTCTTCGTGATATTTTGATCGGGTGCAAAAGCTCTCCTGACGCTGCCTCGAGGATACACCGTTCGAGGTTTTCTACGGTACGCCTCGACAAAAGCGTACGAAGCTGTCGTAACTAATCTTAACCAGTACCTGATCCAGTCTGCTTGCCCATAGGAATGTTCATCGATTTCGAGCCGACTTGACGTTAGCGTCAGACGTCAGATTGCGCTTCCCTGAAGTTTCCAAAGGACATTTAAAATGGTCTGATCCCATTCGCATCCACGAGAAGGTTGGCCCGTTCACCTATAATAAGTTGGTGAATGGAAAAATCTGGAATTCACGAAAATTGGCCAGGTCACGTGTCCACCAGCAGTTCAACAATCCAGAATCACATGAGTCCCTCACCAGCTATCCTGAGCCTCCATTTCACCAGATGGAGCCACTTCCAGTCATCAATCCGACATTTAGAAAGATCGTCCCGCGTGAAATCGACGTCACGCTGTTAGATATCAAGCCAGAGTTAATTGATGCTGGACGCTTCGCTCATTAAGGAAGAGGCAGATGCTGTGTCTTGCCAAGATCGTGAAGCTGAGAGAGGCTGAACTACTCATAGGCTACAGTTGCATGTTATTACTGTTACTGTTTTGTGTGGCTGTAAAAGCCGGTGTATTCTATGAGTAAAATCAGTGCGTCTTTTTACTCAAAGCATCCAACACTATTAGCCAATTTTAGTTCAACTTTGTAAACTCAAAATCGCATGCATTACATAATTACATAAATTCATAGCGCACATAATTTTCATCATTCCCATTGAAACGATCTGTAAACTTCCTGTTACTATAAATATTTGTTACTTGAAGCTGAAGCCCTTATTTAGTTATTTTTTCATTTTGAATAGACAAAGCTATGACGCATACGATACCCTGGGGTATAAGGAGGGATTATCTGTGTTCAAACTAATCATGGCTGTTTTCAGCAAAGTATTTTGCTTTCTGTGAAAATAAAAATTCCCGGCTTATATATTTCCCATTGGCGCGTTCAAGTGCTGAAAATTCTACATAATATACTGCAGCAGTCCACAGTGAATCAACCTGGAGTTAGACTCTGACATCTTTTGCTACTTTTTCTATATTTCTTTTTCATATATTTACTACAGGCCTGCATTATGGCCCGCATCCCGGCCCGACCCCAGACCGACGGCCAAAGTTCACGGGCCGGGCCCGTCTATGGGCCGAGTTTCCAGCCTGCTCCCATTATTTTTGCGAGATTTTACTGAAGAAAAATAGTCCAAATGTTTAGATTGAAAGATTTTTGTGCTTCCTGACACATATTTTTGTGCTTCTTGCTTCGTACACATTAACACTGCTTTTCAGAATTTTGTTTCAGCATTTTCATTTCATAAATATTACTGTGTATTCTCGTACATAGTCGATTAAATTGTTAAATAAATGCTGGATATCCTTCAAATTTTAAAGTTGTCTGTATAATCAGTATGTATACCTTGCTTATGCTCATTTCTTGACATGAAAAGGTAGTAAAAAGAATTATCATTTCACATGTTGCCCAGCACAATCCTGTGGTTCAAAACATTCGGACAAGTACTTGAAACTGTTAATATTCGGAAAAATTAATTTAAACTGTTAATTGTTAAAGTTGGTGCTCAAAATTATTGTCAAATATCTCAATTAATTGACCCAATTTTTGCGATTATAACATAGAAGCTTCAAACTGAATTTCAATTATAAATTTGAATTTTTTCTGAAATTTTGCACATTCTGGAAAAAGAAGAAAAATTGTGCGGGCCGGGCCGAGCGGGCCGAAACCTTTCACGGGCGGGCAGGATCGGGCCGCACAAATTCGGCCCGTGCAGGTCTCTAGTATCTACATTTAAAACTCAGTTTTTTTGCAGAGTTTTAGCATGAACAATTTACTCTCCGATCTGGCCATTTTTATTTGGAGAGGAATAACCTCCCCGGTTTTGTAATTTGAAATACATGTACACCATTGTTATGCTTTGATGTTTCTCCTATCTCCAACACACAGCCTAGTATAGTTATTTCTAGAAGTAACAAAATGTGTGGAAACTAGCCCTGTAGCTTTTACAAGAAATCAAACTAAATCTATTGCAGAAGTTTCAACGAATTTTAGTAAATAAATCCTTTGAAATTTGAAATTTAAACATACGTCATGGCGTTGCGTTTGTTTCTCGAATACTCCGCAGCTATTATCGATTAGGGAAGGCTCGGTTCAGATAAGGCTTATACAAATACAGTACAATACAAAATCGAAATTGCACCAAATCAGATTGGGGTTAGCAGCGGTCGGTGTCCTCGATTTTCGCCGCTCAAAAGTTAAACTAAGTCCCAAGTCCAGTCAGTCTATTCTTAACGGGCATTACGGGCTTAACGGCAAATTGTGATTAAATAAAGATGACTGAAGAATTTTGCTCGGCTAGTGTAGTGGTTAAGACGCAAGACTGGCTCCACAATAGCCTGAGATCGAATCTGATTTAGTTTTCTACTGACTTTTCTTACTCATGTTCTTTGCGTTGGATTTGGAAACAAAATGATGATTCAGATATTAAGTCGGAATGTTTTCTTTAGTTCAACACTCAAAAAAGACCTTAGTGTACGTGTTACAGTTGCTTTGATACCTATTATGACACCTTGACTCTGACACAAACTGAGAACTTGCAGTCTTTGACAAATCAAGTTTTAATAAGCGTCAATCAAACTGATTAGATTATAGATCTCTCAAATTATAGCTAATTCACAAATTTCACATCATGAACCATGAATCATGAACATTTTTATGTTCATGTCAAAGTTTTAACCAATAGATTAAGTAAATTGGGTAAATCTTCGCCAATTTGAATCAGCAATTTTGCAAATATATGATATCTAAGTGGCTCAAAGACGGAATATTTCCCTTTTAGGGGTCATTTTGTTTGTTTCTTGTTTTTTATGTCAATTTTGACTACACATCGTTTCGCATGTTGAAACTCAGAGTAGAAAAACTTAATCTATCAGTCAAGTCTTATCGGTTTAAGAATTGTTTTGTTCGTACTATGATTCTACGTTTGCCATAATCGATTCTACATTCGCGAAAAGCATATAATAGGCTTTAAAAACAACAGCGGTACCGTTTATCATTAGTTTCCTGCAAAAGCAGTCAGTTAGTCGCTGAAAGTCTTTTGAAGTGCTATTAATATATCAGAGCTTATCGAAGCGAACCTTGCTTCCTTTCATCCATACATCAAACTTTGCCTATTTAGAAAAACCTTTGTTGTTGGGTTATTTCCACTGCTTTATCTCCATTTTTTTTTGCTGTATACATTGCTTCTGCTTCAACCCTATTTTGTACTAGCTTTTCTTAGTTTCTTTCATTCAGTATAGATAGATAGTCTCTGTTAAGTTGCCACTATTCTGCCTTGGGAACGGTACTGTTGTGCCTCCGGTCCAGTTTTTTGAAACTTGTCTCCATTCGTCAGTTATCCTGTTCCCAAAACTCTTGATTTAATAGCCCTGAAGCTTGTTTGCTTTATTAGTTTGCACATTTCTGTATCTGACAAATATAGATCCTGATTAATGATTTCCAGGCCGTAGCCTGGTTGTGCTAGCATAACAGCAGATGTTTACGTCAGTCGGCTGTCTGGGATTCCTCTGGAGATAAGATTAATTTTGGATTACTTTTAGATTGCAAATATTTTCGTTAATTCAATTAGGAGCTCGGTCCCTCCCTGCTTGACTGATCAAAATATTGTACCCTAATTATCTTAATCTTTGATGAACCAATTTCCCAGATCCGATTAGCATACCTGCCATAAAGCACGTGAATTTTGGCATAAAAATCTGATAATAGAGTTGAACTCTCCATGGGACGCAATCAGCTTTAACCATTAAAATATTTTTAGATTTGTTCGAAGTTGCTTTCTTGCTGACACAGACACGTCTGTAAATGAGTTCGTTAAAGCTAGGACAATGTGAACAAAATGAGATCCCTATCAGCTTTTGTGATAGATTTTTCTACCATTTATATTCGATGTATACTCTTTGTCTTCTCAAGAAAATATCAGCTGTAATAGCAACTAAGGCTGACTGTACGATTTCAAGTGTGCTTGTTGATGCTGTAATATTTTAAGTACTCCCTTGAATTTCCGTTTCAACTCTTATATTGAATAATGTAGCTACCCTCTTTTAAATAACATAGGGTTGGTAAGTCCCAGATCATACCTAACTGTTTTCGTCAGTACTGACTCTCCCTAGGCCGTCCTCTTCCTTAGCGAGTCATGTGTCGCGATATAAGGACTTGTTTGTACCTTGTCCGGACTGCGAGTGGCTCTGATTTCCACCGGTCCATAGCCTGTGCTATGGCCACGCCACACATGGCCTGTGCTACTCTGCGTTTATGCTTCGCTTCTGTAGTATATATGAAGCTACATCGTTCCTCTACAGGAGGATGGTGCTGTGACCCTCTGACTGCCTGCTATTCTGCAATTTCAATTTCCATTAGCGATGTGGTTGCAGACTGCCACACTCTTATTTATTGTTTATGCAAAAACACCTCTCCAATCGTAGACCAGGTGCGAACGCATGCAAATTGAACTCAGGAAATTTGCATAAATCTCCCTCAGTCAGACCTCACGGACTCCTGAATTGGGTTCAGTTCCTGTTCGCTCTTTCTAAAGTATGTATGAAATATTATGCCAATTAAAATGGCGGGTGTAATTAATTACTTTATCACCCAGTAGGCAAACTGGTTTTTTCAATTTTTCTTTACCGCCAGTCTTGAGAGTTACGATTTTTGCGCAAAATATAAAATATCTATCAAATTAGAGTCACTCGGAACCTCTAGAAATCTGTAGCCTTGAAAAGACTCTGGTTTTAACTGGTAATGTGGTCTGATTTTAAAACAACGACTTTTCAAGTTGGATTCGTTTTTGGACATTTTTGTCGATTATTTCATCCTGTTTACACAAATTCCATTTTCATTTCTCCAAGAATGAGTCAGTGAAAGTTTATTAACCCAATAATGGTGTTTACTGTCAGTAAAATGCTTTTGTTATATTTTGTAAATTTTATTTAAAAGCATGTTTACACTTTAAAAGTGTCAGAACTTGTCAAGATATAGAGACTGTAATTTGGCGTCCCACACTGTTAGCGAATACAATAAAGCGTTTCGCCAATCTTTATCTATCAGCAAAGTCTTGTTATGGCAGGAAAGTGCTGACTACAACGGGTTTTTGGCAAAAAACAACTTAACTAAAATTGAAATTCTCAACTTCTGTGTTCACATTGAATTCCTAGACAAACCGACTTTAATACGTTGTTCTTAATTTTGCAGACTGAGTAGATTAGTCAGCTGAGCATTTAAAAATGCGGCACTTCGTCTGCAAGTTTAGGTATAATTCGTTTTCTCTGTGCAAAACAAGGAAAATTAAAAATTTAGAAATCCCACTACAGGTCTATATTTCGTGCATTTATTTATTTGGCTATAGTTTGTTGCCTACCCAATTCCTATTCCAGCCAGAGCTAATGAGGGCGGCGCTGGTTCGACTCCCACTAGGCCTGGATTTTCAACTTTTTCTATTCATTAACAGGTTTCTTTTCTTTGTATTTTCGCACCTTAATGGTTTGTTTCAAGGCATTTGTTTTTCTGCTTTAGAGATGGAGAGGGTTTGCAAATAATAGTTAATTAGAACTTTCACATTGTTCAAGTTCAATGCATTATTTCTGGGATTTCAACTTAGGTAGTGAATTGTCAGTGCAGTGAATTTTCTGTGTGGGAAATAAATGAAGGGTCGTTTGAATATTCTTTAGATTTTCCTTTTTCCTGAACATTTGAGGAGACTTCAAAATGATGATCACCGAATATATACACGCTAAATCGAATCCTATGTTTTAATTAATATTTTTGTAGATTATATTGAAATGGAATTTTGCGCAACAAACAAAAGTTCACAATTCCTAAACTTTCTATTAACGGGAAAGAAGGAAAGTACCTATAAAAAATATTGCGTCTGTGCTTTGCTTCATTGCTTTACCAGAGTAACCGAAGGTTCCCCGTTCGGAGAGGGAGAAGCAGGCATTTCTTTCTCCCTTTCTGCTTGGCTTAGAAGTATTCAAACAACCGGCAATCCAAACGCAACCCCCCCCCCCCGCTTGGAGTAAAAGTTATGTTCCAAAATTTTAAGAATGACCAGAGTAAACAATGTCGCCGTCGCCACGTTATCTGCGAGTCACCATTAAGTGGTGCTAGTTTTGGGCTGGGAATAACCCTTGTAATCAGACGTGTGCAGGAGGCGAGAGTTTGGAGGAGGAGGGTGAACAAGCCTTAAAAACTGGCTATTTCCGGGCTTTTGCCCAAACCAGTTAACGCCGTATAAAGCGATCAACAATCGACTTTCCAAAAGCAATAGTATTCAGTGTGATTTGTTTGTTGCCACCGGCCGGCCATACGAGGATAATGTGACACCATTTTCCAATTGCTGTGTATTCTGGTCGGGTTGCATAGCCATCTTCTGATGATTGTCTGCTGTAAGGAGCTGGTTTCCTTTCGAGCATTCTTGACTCATGCGGCTTTAATCCTGTACGTAAATAGCTAAAACTTACGAAATACCTATATTCGTGCTGTTTATTGCATTCTGGAATCAGTCCTTATTTTGGGTGAAAAGATAAGAAATTTTCGGTTTTGCCATTATTCACTCTTAGAAATACTTTAGTAGTTTCTACTGGAATCACTCCAGTAGCTCAGAAATACTAAAGACTTTAGTAGATTTGACTGGATGGTGGAGTAATAAGTACTGGAGGTAGTCCAGTAATAAGTACTGGAAATGTCTTAGTAAAAAATTACTGGTTTCTCCAGTAGTTTTTACTAAATATTTTAGTAACATTTACTGGATTTGGGTTATTCAACTTACTGGATTTTCCAGTAATTTGTACTGGATCCAGTATTAAATTGCACCAAACTCGTACAAAGTGTCGAAACACAAAAATACTGGATTTTCCAGTAGTTTTTACTACTTTTCCCAGTACTATTTACTGGACTCATGAAATACCCCGAGCACCAAAAATACTGGATTTTCCAGTAATTTCTGCTGGTTTCTCCAGTAATATCTACTGGACTCCTGAAATACCCTTCCTACCCCTCCTTTTCCTTCCCTTTCCCTCTCCCTTCCTCTCTCCCTCCTTTCTACTGACTCCTGAATACACCGAGCACCAAAAAATACTGGATTTTCCAGTAATTTCTACTGGTTTCTCCAGTAATATCTACTGGACTCCTGAAATACACCGAGCACCAAAAATACTGGATTTTCCACTAATTTCTACTGGTTTCTCCAGAAATATTTACTGGATTCCAAAAATATCCCGTGCACCAAAAATACAGGATTATCTAGTAATTTTTTCTGGTTTTAGCAGTAATATCTCCTGGACTCCTAAAATACTCCGGTCACCAAAAATATATACTGGAGTCTTAAAATATACCGAAACGCAAAAGTAGTGGTTTTCCCATAACTGATTGATACTGGTAATATCTACTGGACTCGTAAAACACTCTGAACACGAAATGAAATATTTGGCCGTTCCAATGGTGCTTAGAGCAGACTAAATTCTACTTACCTACTTATGCAATCTGACAGCAAGAAATGCTGGATTCAATTAATAATTTTTATTTCCAAACGAAGTTGGCAATATTTCTAAGAATTTGTAAGGTGGTGATTCCTTTTGGAGTCATCAACTTTGAACCATTATTACTCATTTATTACTTGGAGTTAAGAATTCATTTCTATCAAAACATAGCTTAATATTTTTTCTTTTAGGAAAACAATGAAACTAATTTTGGCTTTTGCAGAGTTTGAGACGGTTTGCGTCGCTTAACAAGTAATGCAATATTTGATTTCTGCAAAAATGACAGCTTTCGGAGGGCAAAATAGGAAGACTGTCTCTATCTCACGATAGCGCAAAGCGAGAACATCGCTTCAAAACGCAAAAATATAAAGCACAACGACATCTTTCAAATGAATATAGCTACAGTATATATAACTGTGCAGCTGCTGTCCAATTTCTAAAACTGGTAAAAACTGTCCTGAACGCAAATGTCAAATTTTTGAAGTGGAATTGTGCGGAGAGTGTTAGAATGCTAAAGGAACTTGTTTTGAAAGTTCCATCAAGTTGTTTCATCTGGAATTGAGCCGCCAACCAATGACATATATGTACCAAAAAGGAATCACCACCTTAAGTTCTTAATATGCCCTAACACGCGTTTATTAGGTTTTACTAAATTTTCTAACAATTTAAAAGTAAGCTGCATTATTTTATGCTGAGAATAACATGAAGTCAGTCGTAAAGTATAATGCTGATACATAGTGTATGGCAAGGTAGATACACCAGTAACTGGAAGTATCGGCTTTGCTGCTACAAAAATTTGAATCGTTTATGTTCAAAACGTTCGTTTGTTTAAACGGATCCTGTGTAG
>JASAND010022768.1:0-28864 GCA_030248195.1 Trissonchulus latispiculum | reverse complement strand
TTCTTAATAGACAAATGTCCCAAAAATGAGCTAGCGTCAAGTTAAATTTTAGCTAGTTTGAAAATAATCGGTTTCGATTTTTGACTTCAAACTCAAAACGTAGTCTACTACTAGTAACTTAACCGAATAAAGTAGTTTCTGGCTTAGGTTGCTTCCTGTTTTTGAGCAGATAATCGATGTAGGTATGTACAGTTCTGTTCCAATAAGCTGTGAAAATATCAAAAAATTTGGAAATTTCGAGTAGCGTCGATGCCTTCTTCTGGTTAATTTGCTCCAAAAGTTCAAATCAATTTTTTGGCTTATTTTTTCAGCAAATGTTGGGTCCCACGTGGAGACGCGGCAAAACATTAGCCTTTTCCTAACTGGGTTGCGATAATATGTGAAAATGCGTTACCGACCTACACTGAACACCCCGTCAAACACTACAGCTGCTCGGTTTGGGCTAGCTCATTCCAAGACCCATTGCGCGAAGGTTCGTCAAGTTTGACAAACCGTTAGCGCATTGAAGATTTTTTTGTTACGGTTTTTCGGCAAAAATGCAAAAGGTCCCAAGTTGGATTTCTCGTTTAGGGACGGAATTTGTTGGTGCCGCGATGATAAATCCTAATAGAGGTACCATATATGTGAAAATGAAGAAAATCGAAGAGGGCCTAATAACGATTTTTTAGAAAAGCTCGTCGAGAAAACATAAGAATAATTTTGAACGACAATTTATTCAAAATTTTCGTGGAAGAAGAGAAAATCCTCCTGAACGAAAACAAAATGAAGACGAAATCCGGCTGTGAAAAGCCAAATTTTTGCGAATCTGAAAGTTTGGCTTCTTAAAGCGTTAATTTTGCTCAATGTACAGTACTTAAAGAAAATGTTCAAATTTGAAAAATTGCAAATTTATCGATCTTCAGTGGGTCAGTGGGTCAGGTTACGAAATTGCATTTTTCCGGGAGCAAATTAAAAAATTTCGGCTACGCTCGCCGTGAAGTATACATGCTTCTAACTTACGGAGTTGGTCGCGGTGGTGGCAAACTACAAAAAAGTTTATCGATACCGAAAAGTTGAAATGTGCACCGCCACTCACCGAGTTATTCATTTTTATTGATTCGTTCTACTCTATTTTCGGTACTGTTATTCTGTTGTATGTTTTACAGATTTCCGTTTAGAATTACGAGTATTGCAATTTCATCGATTACTTACCTACTTATTTGAAATTATTAAAGAGCGTTTTTGCCGCTATTGTCGGTGAGGAGTTCTAGAGAGGGTAAAAGTGGCAGTGTCCGTTTTTCAGGTTCTGTAATTTCAGCAAATTTCCAAGAAAGTTTCAAAACAAAAGGTGTTGGCACCACGTACTGTTACCGTGCCGCCAAAAATTTCCGGCTCCGAGCTCGAAATTCGGCGGCTTCCGGAAGGTCGGCCCGGTGAGCTCCGGCATGTGCCAGTGTCAAACAATGGGTTAGTGCTATATATTACACTTAGGCAATTTCGGAAGTTATCTTCTAATGCAAAAGAATTTTGAAAATTTTGAAATTTGCACAATGTGTTCGACAAGTCCGGCAGGCCTGTAGCTAACAATGGGCTCCGGTTTCCAAATTTGACTTAAAGCTCCGCACAACTTAATTTTTACTAAATTTCATACTAATTTCGTTAGTCTTGAAATGTTATTGAACGTCAAATTTGACATATAATTTTCAAGTACGCATTTTTACCCCGCCAATGTGCCAATGAAAATCACGGCAAAATTTCAGCTCCGGCGTTGGAACCCATAGAAAATTGAACATGAAAAGTTGTGTTACGCAACATATTGGAGGCTGGTTTCTCTCGTAGCGATGGCAATACTCCCACGTGGAATTGAAAAAATTATTGAAAAGAAAAGTTGCCGAAGTTTGCCCATATTTTGGCTGGAGTCGCTACAGTAGTCCGAGTCCAGTCGATTCGCGAAGCTGTTCTAAGATCTGGCTTCGATTCACATTTATCCATTTCCGGGGATCTCGTTGAATTTAAAGGATAACAATGCTAAGAAAGAAAGTTGGAGGAATTGAAAATTGCAGAGTAAGTAGACATTAGGTTTGTATATACATGTGATGTTTTAATTTTAATATTGACCAGTCCCAACTCACAAAAAATGTGTATAGAAAACATCTCTACACCACTTGGTAGACCCACAATTTGTCATATAGCTTTCAAGATTATATGGTACTTTATGAATTTGAGAATTTCTGTTTAAAGTTTGAAATAATTGTTATTCTGTCATCAGATTGAAATTGTATCTTTGAAATAATGTATTTGGATTTGTCTGGAATTGTATAGTAATAGAGCAAAATAGTATATCTCTTTGCAATACTGTAATGAATTCTGATTTTTAATGGATGGCTCGATTTGGCGAAGATATAGATAAGATAGATTATATCAAAAGTTTGACTCCATGTTGCACTACTCAACATAATTTACTGCATTTTAATGATCTGTAGTCTAAGTTTCACATTATAATTTTGTAGATTTGAAACACTTTTTATCTGGATTTTAGTGGAATGATTTCTTCAGGTTTGAGAGCTATATTCAAAAAATTTTGTTAATGAGTGCTGAAAAATTTTATTGATATATTATATGGCTATACTTAGCATATGAGTTCTATAGAGTGAATATTGTACTAATGGCATTATTGCATTTTATGTCATCTTTTTGGGATGGTAGTCTAGAATGAAGTGAATGACACCTTGAAGATTAAAGGACATAAAAATGCTAATGGGTAGAATTTCTTGCCATTTGAAAGAATAAATTTGCATTCCTGAGAATTCTTTGAGAAGAATTACAACCTTAGAGCTGCACCAGTATAGAAATTTTCCTTCGTTGAATCTGTGAATGTGAATTTTTGTCAGAATCAACTTTGAAGATACCCTTAGATGCCAAGAAATAAGAGTGCTCCGCGTTGTCTGAGAACTTTCGCTCCGTTCGGCTATCCTAATTCTCCCCATTGGACTCATCACCCCGCCAGGGGTCACGAGCTTTATTGTCATAGTCATAATTGCTTCCAGAGGACCAACTCGGCAAGAAATTTTCGCTCCAAATATTACTCTTATTTTTAAATATGGAAATTGGGACAAAACTCAACTCATCGTGTATCTTATTGAAATAAAAGTAAAACATTGGAAAATTTAGTTTCTCGCGCAATACGAGATACCGACGTCGTTTACGAAGCACTCATCGGAGTAGCGCCGCCTCCGTACCTGACACGCGCCGTTACCGACGAGAGCGCTGCTCTTCGCATGCTAATAGTGCCTAAGATGGCCGGTGCAAGCCCGTTGAAGGCAGGTCAAAATGAAAATGCAGAAAGTCTGCGATTGCAAGATTTTCTAATTCAATGTTTTAAGAATAATTACGCTACATGGCCTATGATGAAATTTAACACAGCCAAATTTGAATCTTGATTTCGATGCAGAAGTACGGTTTTATCTCCGCCATGGCCTATTGCTGATAACCTATCAATCGAGAACAGCAGCAAACAAAGTATTACCTCTAGCTTCAACTAATTTTGGATTTAAATTTTTCCTACAGTCTAGCAGGCTAAACATGCTGCTTGTATATTGTACAAAACTACAAGCCTATAATTTGCTTGTCAACTCTTAAAAACCGTTGAAGTCCCACAGGCATTATAGATCTAATCCAATTTTGGATCTACAAATTGTCGCTGCTAATTTGACTTGCCGACACATTTTGCAAAAGTTTTCGTAGTTTCAAATCCGTCCTATATATATATATATATATATATATATATATATATATATATATATATATATAGGACGGATACAGCTTACAGAAACTTTGCACAAATAATGTCAGCAGTCACAGTCTAATAGCGACTGATTTGCTGGATTAAATGGATTGGAAATCTTATGTGCCTGTGGGACTTCAACGGTTTTAAAAAATGGATGACAAGCTAAGTTGTAAACTGTAGTTTGTACAACTCTTACAAGCAGCATGTTTAGCCTGCTAGGCTGTAGGAAAAATTTAAATCCAAGAATTAGTTTAACTAGAGGTAATACTTTGTTTGCTTTGCTGTTCTATGATTGATAGGTTGATTGCGATCAGCAATAGGCATGGCGGGTGAAAAAGGTCCTTCCGTGTCTATTCTGCATCGGAATCAAAAGGTTAAATTTAATATGACTCATAAATTTCATCATAGACTACGTAAAGTAAAAA
Organism: Trissonchulus latispiculum; assembly: GCA_030248195.1. NCBI lineage: Eukaryota > Metazoa > Nematoda > Enoplea > Enoplida > Ironidae > Trissonchulus > Trissonchulus latispiculum. The sequence continues at coordinate 24,673 of JASAND010022768.1, read as the reverse complement.
TAAGTAGCATGGGGTATATTTACTTTCTTAAAACGTTGGTATTAGAAAATCTTGCAATCGCGGACTTTCCCTCCTTTCCTATCTGAGGCTTGGCCTTACCTCCGACCCTATTCTGCAGCCCTCATTTTGACCACTGCCTTCCAAGCAGGCTTACTAAGGTTTCAGCCATCTTAGGCACTATTGGCATGCGGGGGGCAGCATGTGTCGGTAAACGGCATGTGTTACCCTGGGTGTGTCCGAAATAACCGTACGCCAGCTTGGCTTGGGGGTCTTGTTGTCCTTGCCCTTCGTCTCTCCGTCTCTTGTCCGCTTGCGGTCTACGGGGAGGCAGCATAAAGGGGCCTCCGATGAGTGCCTAAAATGCTAAGTCACCAGCAAAAAAACGACGTCGACATGTCGGTATTGCGCGAAAATAAATTTTCCAATGTTTACTTTTATTTCAATAAGATTTTGATGAAGTTGGGTTTCATAAAGTGGCAGTGGAAGTTAACTCAGGTTCCCCAATTCCTATTTAAATAAGAGCAAATATTTGAACATTTATTGCGGGTGGTCCTCTAGAAGCAATTACTTGACTATGACAATAAGCCTAGTAAATTTCTTTGAGGTGATGAGTCCAATTTGTGCGGGGAGGGGGTGGTCAGCCGTTAGCGAACAGAGCATAGTTTTTGCTCAGATAACATAGACTAGGCTTAATGGCATGCTCTTATCGTTATGTACTCTTGACTTCTTATCTGCATCTAAGGGAATTACTCTTCAAAGTTGAAGTTTCGGCAAAAATTTAAAAATTTTTGGCTAACGAAAGGAAAATTTTATTACTGGTGCGAGCTATAAGGTTGTAATTTGGCATAAAAGGAGGCCCTATAGGAGTACTCATTTGTGCCAAATGGCAAGAAATTCTGCCGAGTGAAAAAATTTTTATGTCAACTTTAATCTTCAAAAATTGTCGAACGAAACGATTTCTGGGCTACCATTCCCCAAAAAAGGCGTTTTAGGAAAGTTTTGAAGATTAAAGTTGACATAAAAAATTGTTCATGCAGCAGAATTTCTTGCCATTTGGCACAAATGAGTACTCCTATAGGGCCTCCTTTTATGCCAAATTATAGCCTTATAGCTCGCACCAGTAATAAAATTTTTCTTTCGTTAGCCAAAAATTTTTGAATTTTTGCCGAAACTTAAACTTTGAAGAGTAATTCCCTTAGATGCAGATAAGATACAGACATCTAGTATTTTTCTGCAGGTAGGGGCATATGTGCCAAATCATATTGGCGAATAACAGCTTTGAAGCTTGGGCCTTGCAGTCAGTAGAAATTTTTAATTAATTATGTTGGTAGTTGCGAAAAATGGGGGGTCGGGCACATAAACGCGACGGCTGCACATGGCTGGAAATCAACTAAGATCTCAGTACCCGACATTTTTTTGACCACGCCCATGCTCTATATCTTCGCCAAAAAGTAGGCCAATCTTCTGACAAAATCGGGGCAAACCTTTAGTAGCCCCCCCTTAAGAAGGAAAGTCACCTAAATTTTATTTATGTATTACTACAATTTTGGTCGACTCAAATGCGGTATTTTTTCCAAAATTTTAATTTCAATCTGATAAATGACTTGGAATAGCCGGTATTTTCAAACTTTAAACAGAATTCTCAAATTCATAAAAATTTTCTCTCATCTTGAGGATTCCGATATGATATAATATATTCTGTGGGGCTCTACTAAGTGGTGTAGAGATGTTTTCTATACACATTTTTGTAGTAGATTTTAGATTCCATGGACTGGTCAATATTAAAATTAAAACATCACATGTATATACAAGCCTAATGTCTACTTACTCTGCAATTTTTCCAATTCCTCCCAACTTTCTTTTCTTAGCATTTTATTTTTCTCATCGCTAGGATTCAATCCAGCAGATCCCGGAAAATGGATAATATATAAGTCGATGTAATCGAAGCCAAGGTTATCGAGTGATCTTAGAACAGCTTCGCGGGCTCTTCCTTTGCCCTGATCGGCTGGACTCAGTTTGCTTGTAACAAAAATGTCACTTCTTTGCAGGCCAAACTTCGGCAATAACTCCGATAGCGCCTTTCCAATGAATTTTTCATTCCGATAGGATGTTGCCGTATCAAACAGTCGATAACCTGCTTGTAAACCAGCCTCAATAATGTTGCGTAACACAGCTTCATCTTTCATCTCCCAGGTACCCATCCCCATTATGGGAATTTCAACGCCCGGGTAAATTTCTGTGGTTTTCATTAACATTGGCGAAATCACTAAAGTACATTATTCTACAACAGAAAGTCATGTATCAGGCGACTGATTCAATAACGATTAGACTTGTAAAGTAGTATGTTGTAGGTAGAAGTTGTGCCCGGGCTTTGAATCGGGCCCCGGGCCGGGCCCGGTTGTTGGCTCGGCAGGGCCGGGCCTACTGGGCCTGCCGGACATTGGAGGCCCGGCCAGGCCCGGTCAATTTTTTATTGTGCAAATTTCAAAATTTTCCAAAATTCTTTGCATTAGAATGTCGAATTGAAGCTTCCAGGAATTGCCTAAGTTGTAATATATAGCACTAACTATTGTTTGACACTGTTTTTTGTATGCCGGGCCTTCACCGGGCCGACCGGGCCTACACCGGGCCGCCGGGCCCGCCGGGCTTTGAATCGGGCCTGGGCCCGGGCCCGGCCCGGGAAATTTCTTAACGGCACAAATGTAGTTGTAGGTTAACGAACGGTCTTATTTCAGTCTACCAACACAATTTGTTTCACAGAATAACACTGCCAGGTTTTGAAAAATAGCAATTGTAGTTATGACTCATCTAAAAATATTTCTAGGATAATAAAACTGGACTATACCGAAACTTTACCCTCTCTAGAATAAGGTTCTTCCTCACCAACACTACCGAACAATAGCACATTCAGCAGAAAGAATCTCCGTTGCAACAGCAACATAGCACAATGAATAAATAAGTAGGTAAGTAATCGATGAAATTGCAATGCTCGTAATTCTAAGCAAATCACAATAAAACATACAACAGAATAACAGTACAAAGAAATAGAATAGAACAGATCAATAAGAATGAATAACTGCATTGGTGGCGGTGCGCAATTTTGTTGTTTACATTTCAACTTTTCGGTATCGATGTGGGCTACTTTTTGTATGCTTGCCACCACCGCGACCAACTTCATAGTTAGAAAACATGTATACTTCACAGCAGGCGCGTAGCCAGGGAGGGCACGGGCATGCCTGCTCAGAGTTGGTAGTAGGTCGCAATTTCGTGACCCGCGGACCCCTGACCCGCGACCCCCGACCCGCAACCCACTGAGATTTCGTCGACCCACTTGACCCACTTCTTAAATTTGGACATTTTTTCTTCTTTAAGTACTGTATAGCTTGCATTGAGCAAAATTAACGCTTTAAAAATGCACATAGTGACGTACTAAAACTTTCAAACAAAAATTTGGCTTTCACAGCTAACTCCATCAGATTTCATCTTCGTTTTCGTTAATTCGGAGGATGCTATGCTATTGCAAAAGTTTTGGGACCTCGATCAATCAGTAGAATCTGTAGGAGGCAAAGGAAAATGTGTAGTCTCTTTTCTTGTAAATATTACTGAAGTATTTTGGACTGAAGATTCAAGACAGAGTAGAAATAAATAATTTTATCATAAAAAATATTATAATATATAAAGACATACAAGAGCCAAAAGTTAGCGAAAAAATTAAAATTTCACATAAATTGTAAATTTTCTGGTGAAATTAGCCCAAAATCTAGCGTAAAGATGGCGTGAACAAAAATAACTCTTAACCCGACCCGCTCTGACACGACCCGCGGCCGCGGGTACCCGCGACCCACTTCCAACTCTGTCCCTGCCCCTCCCAATCAGAGACAAAAAATGAAATTTTAATCAGTAGCAGCAGCGTGAACAAACATTTCCAAAATTTTCGTCTGCCATTGCTCCTACTTTTGAATGAAAGCATCAAAAATAAGTACTAGATTTTGCATGAAATTTTAGAGCATTTTGGCTCTGGGGGCAGCAGCGGAGGGGCACCAAATTTTTTTCTGGCTACGTCGGTGCTTCACGGTAATTACCTATCGCCTACAGCTCCTTAGCTCTGACGTGCAAGATGGTGGTCAGCTATCTCTTTCAACCGTTCTTATTCCATTAGAAGAGCCTTCACAAATCAGGACAAAGTTACAAAAGACTTATAAAAAGGCTAGGAGCACTCCTAATACCGTAGGTGTAGGTGGGTCCTCTGAAGAATTGTTTTTAAAACAAGTTTTGAGCTAGGGGTGCTGAAGTGGGCACTTGGGAGGATACGGTTACTCTAATTGTACTCGTCTCATCTCATCTTATCTCGCTCGGCCAGAACAAGCAACAATGCAGTGGCAGCTTTAATTCTCCATAAACAGTAACAGTAAATTGAAAATTTCAATTAACAAAACATGACGATGTAAACAAACTGCAACAAATCGGTCGTTGGTTGGTCAGTTAGCTATCGCATCGCAAGTGATTGTTGTACGTGTAAACATAAACAAGTATATTCATCTTCATAAAACCAACGTAACATTATTACTGCAGCAAATTTTCCAGTTTTCAACGCTGAAGTATTCAAACTGTAGACTCGTTAAAGTTACTTGCAACATTAAAAGGAGACATGAGTAAAGCCAAAAGTTTAATTTCATTAATTTCAACATAAAAACTATATATACATATATATATGACAGGCTTTTTCTAAAAATCGTACATAGCGCGATTGGTTTTAAAAATCGACCCTCTTCGATTTTCTTCATTTTCACATATATGGTACCCCTATTAGAGTCTATCATCGTGGCGCAAGCCGTTTTTCCAAATTCCGTCCCTAGAGCGAGAAATCCAAGTTCAAAGTTTCGCATTTTCGTGACTTTTTTGACAGTCGGCATGGCTCGTCACTCTTCAATGCCGCAAAACTAGAGCTTGGAACAACGGTTTGGCCTCAAACGACCAGACAACAATAGCAGGTCTTGGGAAAGTAATTGCTAAAAATTATAGCCCAAACCGAGCAGCGAGACATCCGGTTTGGGTAAATACTTAGTGTTTGACGGGGTGTTCAGTGTAGGTCGGTAACACACATTTTCGCATATTACTCTCAACCCGAGTTAGGGAAACGGCTAATGTTTCTACCATTTTAATCCTCCCTGTGGGACTAACATTTGCTGAAAAAATAAGCCAAATTGGTTTGGGCTTTGGAAGGCAAATTGGCACCAGAAGAGGCATCGGCCGCTTATTGGGAAATGCCAAATTTTGCAATATTTTACTTCCACAGCTTGATAGGAACAGAATAACCGTATACCCTTACATCAGATTATCACTCTATAAGCAAAGGAAGCAACGTAAGCCAGAAACTACTTTATTCGGTTAAGTTACTAGTAGTAGACTACGTTTTGAGTTTGAAGTCCACGTCGAAACCAGGTTGGCATAGCTTGTCATTTAGCGAGCGCTAGCGAGAAAAGCATGCATTTTTGGGACTTGTGTCTATTAGAAAAGTTGTTCAGCTTGTCAAAAGCTTTCGAATGAGCTAAAATTTGTACTGTTTCGGAAGAATTCAAAATTTCGTAATTTTCAAGCACGGTGTAAAAAATCGTGAAAATTAAAGTTGTTCGAAACAGTACAAATTTTAGCTCATTCGAAAGCTTTTGACAAGCTGAACAACTTTTCTAATAGACACAAGTCCCAAAAATGCATGCTTTTCTCGCTAGCGCTCGCTAAATGACAAGCTATGCCAACCTGGTTTCGACGTGGACTTCAAACTCAAAACGTTGTCTACTACTAGTAACTTAACCGAATAAAGTAGTTTCTGGCTTAGGTTGCTTCCTTTGCTTATAGAGTAATAATCTGATGTAAGGGTATACGGTTATTCTGTTCCTATCAAGCTGTGGAAGTAAAATATTGCAAAATTTGGCATTTCCCAATAAGCGGCCGATGCCTCTTCTGGTGCCAATTTGCCTTCCAAAGCCCAAACCAATTTGGCCTATTTTTTCAGCAAATGTTAGTTCCACAGGGAGGATTAATATGGTAGAAACATTAGCCGTTTCCCTAACTCGGGTTGAGAGTAATATGCGAAAATGTGTGTTACCGACCTACACTGAACACCCCGTCAAACACCAAATATTTACCCAAACCGGATGTCTCGCTGCTCGGTTTGGGCTATAATTTTTAGCAATCACTTTCCCAAGACCTGCGATTGTTGTCTGGTCGTTTGAGGCCAAACCGTTATTCCAAGCTCTAGTGTTGCGGCATTAAAGACGAGCCATGCCGACCGTCAAAAACTCACGAAAATGCGAAACTTTGAACTTGGATTTCTCGCTCTAGGGACGGAATTTGGAAAAACGGCTTGCGCCACGATGATCGACTCTAATGGGGGTACCATATATGTGAAAATGAAGAAAATCGAAGAGGATCGATTTTTAAAACCAATCGCGCCTCATAGCTACTAACTTCGACCCTTACGAAAAGCCAGTCATATATGCGTCGTTAAATGCTAAATATGGTATACAGTATGGAAGAGGGAGAGGGTGAGAACCACTTATCTGGCTGTGTAAGACCCCTTCCCCTTAGAAATCTTGTAAGTCAAAAGAATTTAGTTGTCTATCAAAAGTAAACACGTTTTCACAATCTATGAGTCTTTCAGATAGTGAATTCCAAATACCTGTAATCCTATTACTAAAAACCCTTTATAGCTTTCACGTCCACACATCTGTGGCAGCACTTTAAATCTGTATCCTCTAAGATTATGATTATTAGAAACTCTTAAAAAGTCAGCGCAGCAAAGACTTATAATTCCGTGGATAATCCTGTATACAAGTTTCATATCACCTTTAATACGTCGTGTCTCAAGAGATACTAGTCCCAATTGCTGTAACCGTTGAGCATAAGGTAAATTTTACATCCCTGGAACCCGTTTGGTAAAGCGCCGTTGTACTTTCTCAATTATTTCAATATCTTTCAACAAGTAGGGTGACCAAGCAAACTAGTTGTATTTTACAATAGGTCGAATATATGTAGGACTTCTAAGCGTGTAATAGAAAGGAACGGTTTCTTGTTTCAAAAGCTCGAAATATGGTTGCGGTCAGTGGCGCACATAGGAATTTTTTTCAGGGGGGCGGACCTAAAAAAATTTGGGGGTCTGGGGGGCGATGTCCCCCGGAAGTTAGTTTTTGAAAACAAGGTTTAAAATGCAAAAATAAGTGTAAATTAAACAAAAATCAAATAAATTCCGCGCCGAAGGCGTGTCAATTTTTGAAAATGTTAAAAAAGTTGCTATTGAAAGGTTTAAAACGCTGAAATAAGGGTGAATTAAACAAAAGTGAGATCACTTTCGCGCCGACGACGCGAAAAGTTTTGAAATTTTATGTCCGCGCTACTCGCGGATAAAATTTTTCTTTACATCTGCTTTCGGGGGAGGCCCCCCTATGTGCGCTCCTGGGTGCGGTGAGCCTGTTTGTTTTCTGAGAAAATTTTTCACTGTGAGCTAGTCTTAGTCCTGAGAGCGGCTGTTCAGCTGAAACAAAATGCTTTAAATATTTCGTGCATGAAATCCAGAATACAATTTAGGATTTCTTGGATTTTTGAAATTCCGATCGAATCAAAAAATGTTAACATTGTTGTAATTTCCTCCAAATGCTTTTATGCTATATATACAGGACCAAGGTTTGTACACATGTTTTGTTCGTGTACATAGTCAGCAATTTCTGTTTGCCAATTTGTAGGTTAAATGGAAGTCAGCAGACATTCCTTTCAAGGATCGGTTTGACAAATACCTAGATCCGCAGTTTTTCCAGCATCGGGTATGCTCATTGTTTGTAATGTTGTTTCTTATTATCTCACATCTTATTAAACTGATTGGAAATTTTGTTGGCATATTTATGGAAATCATTGGGTAATACATGTCTGCTCTGCTGTGTGATAGCCTGATATTTGACTGGTCGGGTGAGCTGTTTGGCTTTTACTTTGTCGCCATTCAGCTCATTATGGTTTTCCAACCAGTCTAAACCATATCACTTCTTATCCTCTAGAATAGGCTTGTTCTACAGTGACTAAGCTGTATAAGTTATATTCTATGACTTGGAGTGGACATGTATCATGAGCTACCACTTGTTCTGGGAGGGGAATTTTTTAGTAGTTTGGGTTTTTAAATTTCTCCATGCAGAATGCACTATAAACTCTAGTTTAATTCTTGCCTGCTTTTACAAAAAATTCTCCAAAGTGTGGGGAAGATAAAATATCTACATGAGTGCTCTTTTAATTAATTCCATTTTCAATTATTAATTGGTTTTACTTTTAGATCCATTGGTTTTCTATTTTCAACAGCTTTATGATGGTAATATTTTTGGTTGGCCTAGTGTCTATGATTCTGATGCGAACTCTGAGGAAGGATTATGCCAGATACTCCAGAGAAGAAGATTTAGATGAAATGGTAAATTTCTGTTAGCTGTAATATTTCGTTCAATGGATTAGTTTTTCCGATATTACTAAACTTGTAAACGTCGTGTTGGTGGTTGTGGAGGTTTGAGAAAACGACATGCTATGCGTTTGTGTTTGCATGTCGTTGGTTAATACCTCCAATACGAAATGGCTGCCTGCAACAGTTGGAGGAAATTTCCTGCTATGTGCATAATTTCTAGTTTCTGTAGTAGCTACAATATAGAATAAGTAATGATGTTGTGAATAAGAATCTGGGCTTTTTCTAGGCGAAAAAAGTGGAGGTGGGGAGAGTGGGGGGAGCCCCCCTCCCCCACTAGTGGACTGGCTTTTTCCTAGGCAAAAATTTCTGGGGGGAAAGTCTGGGGGGGGGTCCCCCCCAGGTCTGGGGGGGGCTAGGATTTCTGGGGGGGGCTCGGATTTCTGGGGGGGGGAAGAAAATTTTTTAGAAAAATGTCAAAAAATAGCTATTTTTTTGCTGCTGAGTTAAAAAATTCACTATTTTCAACTTAAATTTAAGCTTAAAATAGCTAAAAAATCCTTAAAAATGGGTGAAAATCCGGCGAAGCCGGAAAAAATTTTCAAAATTTGCCCTAAAAACCCTATTTTTCCGGGCACTTTAGGATAGGGGGGTGGTTCTGGGGGGGCCCCACCCCCCCCCTGTAGGAAAAAGCCAGGTGGAAGGGGAACTCAAAAGTGGGGGTGGGAATCCAAAGTGGTCGAAAATCGCTAAAAATGCAGTAAAAATAGCCTGTTTTCTGCTTATACTGCTATAACTATGCTAAAACGTGCTCAAAAATCGAGTTTGAGTACCAAAATTTTGAAAATTTTGACCAAAAATCCTTAAAATTTGGCATTTTCTGGGCTTATTCTAGTGGGACTGGGAGGGCCCCCCCCCCATAAACACCCTTCCGCCCCCCCCAAACTCGTTCCCCCCCAAAAAAAGTGGGTGCCCCTTTTGGTACCAACTTTTGCCCTGAAAAAATCGCTCAGAAGGCCAAATTTTCAAAACTTTTCCGGCTTCGCCGGAGATTTTTAGTCGATTTTTGCCTATTTAAGCGCTATTTTTGCACTAAAATGAACTTTTTTGGGGATTACTATAAAACAGCGTTATTTTTAGCATGTTTTTAGAAAAATTTTGAAAAATTTTCGCTCGCCCCCCGAGGGCCCTCCCCAAAAAATGAGCCCCCCCCCCCAAGAAAAATTCCCTAGACTAAGCCCAGTCTTATGGTGAGTGGGGGTGGGGCCGAGTGGGGAGGAACCCGAATAGTGGGGGGCGCCCCCTACCCCCCTGGCTTTTTCCTAGGCAAAAATTTCTGGGGGGGGTGGCAGTCGGGGGGGGTCCCCCCCAAGTCTGGGGGGGAGAAAAATTTTTGAAAAAATGCCTAAAAATAGCTATTTTTTGCTGCTGAGCTAAAAAATTAACTATTTTCAACTTAAATTTAAGCTTAAAATAGCTAAAAAATGCTTAAAAATAGGTAAAATTTCGGCGATGCTGGAAAATTTTTCAAAAATTTGGGCTCAAAACCCTATGTTTCCGGCACTTTCGGGTGGGGGGGGGGGGGGTTTCTGGGGGGAGGGGGGGGGGAGGGCCCGAATCCTGGGGGGGGGGGCGATTCTGGGGAGGCGACCCAAGTCTGGGCCCCCCACCCCACCCCCCTGTAGGAAAAAGCCAGCCCCCCCCAAAAAAAGCCCAGAGTATGACAGTTCCATCTTTCCAAACAATAATTCCGAGTAAGTACAATGGATAAATCTGTCTGAACCACGGACCTTTCCATACTGGGGGTTTTTACTCCAATGAAGTGGATCCTTCCACGCTGGGGGTTTACTCCACATTTTTGGTTTCTCCACTCGTTCCCTCCCAGTTTTTTGAGGTTCCCCCACTCTCTAAGAGGTGCCCAAAAAGTGGCAAAGTTTTTCAATTTTTAGAAAAATTTCAAATATTCGGCGGCTTTGTCTAAATTGTTTGGTTTAACCCTTTAACGCCCAGACTTAAAATTTTTGAGCTAACTTTTATGGTACATTAACTCCCTTGGCCCAAAACCTCCGAAACAGCAAATTTTTTCTGATCGATCGATTTCTGCTGATCACGTGATCGGTTTTGTAATGTAAAGTACACTCGACATCGGACAATAATGATTGTAAAGTACACTCGACACGACATTGTACGTAAAAGTCATCATTTTACAGCTAATTTAATGTTATAAAACATGCTAGAAAAGGACTAGTTAAAATGTTTGGACCAGAAATTAATCAGCTAGAGTTCGCACAGCATGTGCATACTATTCTCTACGGTAATATCCTTATTACAATCGTCTTCAATTTGTAGAAGTGGAATATCAACCTATTAATGCCTATTCTGATCCTGCATTATTGGAGTTGAAAAGTGGTTCGGCTGCACTAAATTTAGATGAATCCAAGGCTCTTTTGTTGTCGTATCCAGCGCACACAGCGACTTCCTTAGTATGGAGGTCTCACAAGACGCATAAGCCAAGCTAATTGTGCGCCAAGCCCTAATTTGAGAACATTATCAACTGCTATATCAAATGGTGGGTAAACAGGACTGCCTGAGAGTGAGAAGGAGTTCTGTCGGCATTTGGTGCAACGTAGAGAGAATAAACTGGTCAGACGCAGATTAGAAAACCTCAACTAGTTTATCAACGTCGTGGTCGTAGAGGGAAGCTCCAGCACGGATTCACAGGGTGTAGTATTATTCTGTTGGTTTGAGTTGGTACAGACTCCTTCTGGAGCTCTGCTTTAAACTTCACCATTATTTCATCAATGTACTGTAATTCTTCATGGGAGTCGCAACACAGCTAGCAGCTCTGTGATACATTGAAATTAGTAACATCCACCAATAGTTGCTTTTGATCGAAAGGACAATAGTAGGGATATCCTATCTTGTGTATAACAGAGACCATTAAAGAGAGCACATGGTATCGATAACACAATTTCGGCACATGCCACCTTTGATATTCTGCTTCTTCTGCTTACAGTAGAAATTTGTGCAAAATACGAGTTGCTGACTTGACATAGGTATCTTTAGAAGCTTCCAAATCTTGTAGTCGCCAGAATAAGCGTCGGGCTCTAAGCATACCTGGACAAGGTGTTGTGGGAAAAAGGATAGTGCAACTTTGTTGTGTCTGTTGAAAAAAAGGGTAAAGGTTTACCCCAGGAGATATCTCCGTCCTGCCTCAGGACATGGGGTGCCGGTGCTCATCCCTGGATTCTCAGCCGTAGATCCAAACCAGGAGTGTCACCTCAAATGATGACTGCATCCGTGGAAGGGGGGCCGGCCCTTCTGCACAGACACCTGTTACCTTCCCACCGTAGTGGTACCCATTTACCGACCAGTTAAGGATGGATAGCTGGGTTGGCTAGAGTCGAGAAAGCTTTGTGGCTTGAGGATCGAACAACCGACCGTAAGATGGATGGCCGAGTGGTCTAAGGCGCTGTTGAAAACACCAAGAAAAACTAATTCAATGTGGAAAATGGACATTTTCGGAGCCAATTTGCAATTAGTTGCATAATTTGAGCCAGCTTGAAAATCAATAGTAATTGTCATAACTGGACACAGCCGTTTAGCAAATGTTTGGCTCAAAGCTCTTAGAACATTCATTAGAAGTTTTGAGGGGCCGGAATTGAATCAGGAAATGTAGTTTACTTGTTAATGAAAGCTTGTTGCACTTTCCTTTTGCACAGGTAGAAAGCAATTAAAAATTTTGTATTCATTGAATTGAGAGTACGTACCAAGCTAGGCCTGATGTCAAGTAGGCTTGACATTCGCTATTGCCAGTTGTCGAGCCGACTTAACATTTTCTATTTTTTAATGTAGAGCGTCCTCGACAACTCCCCTGTTGTTCTAATATGCACCATTGGAAAGAGCGATCAAAAATTACTATGTTCCCTTCTCCTTGACTCCACGGAATGTAAAGTGCACTCGACATCTGTTTCTAAGTACAACTGTCTCATTTTGGGGTCAGGTGTCCACACTGTCGCAATCACAGCTGACTCAAAACAAAAAAGCAGCAAGTAGTCCTCAGTTATTTTGTAGCCCCTTGTTAGCTAAAAAGCTTGGTCTATGTTAGAAACGCCAAGCTATAAAGGAACGGTTTCTACGTAACTTTAAAAAATGTCGAGTGCACTCTACCGTGGGCGTTAAAGGGTTTAAATTCATTGTCGCTGAAACAGAATTCTTATTATTTAGTTTTTGCTCTATGTGCAAGTATACATACATTATATTAGCAGTACAAGCAGAAAAACCAGGCTATTTTTATTCACTCCCCTCACTTTTGATCTTCCCCCAGTATAAGGAGCAAGAAAAGATCTTAATGATTGTTAATCCACGTGCCGGAAAATTATAGGTTGATGCGCGTTGTTTTAACACGATTAGATTAAGTTTTGCAGCATTGTAGTTTATTATTGGAATGCAACTGCTGCGTTAGCTTACCGTCCAGTGGTTCTTGTAAACTTTACTGAACTGTTGGATAAATGTTAACGCAATATCGTTTTCATTGGGTGCTGTGTTCGCTAATAGAATTCGTCATATACTTCCTGCGGATTTTATGCGTTCTTGCTAGCATTCACAGATTTTTGTTTTAATTTTTCTTGCTCGCTTGTTGATTCTTGTTTCTATTGTGTGGTGGGCAATGTTTCTGGAAGTCTGGGGTACACCGATTTCTGGAGGCATGGGGATTTTCCGGAATTGCGTAAAACTGCTATTTGGTGCTACTGAGCTAAAAAAGAAAAATATCTGGACATCCGGATATCCCTTTATACTTTCCAGACAAAGCAATGAAAAATTAGCTTATTTTCGACGAAATTTTCAAAAGTTAACCATTTTTCAAAAATTTCTTCGAAAATATTTCTGAATCAAAAGTTGCGGCTTTTCTGTGTGATATAAATTCGCAGCGTACCAGAAAATAAATTGAAATTTGAACTGCGAAATCGAAAAAGTTTCTTGAACTTAAGTTTCGAATAGGCGGATAACGGGATATCCGGATTATTTAACGTAAAATAGGCGGATGATATTCTGATATGAAAAAATATACGGTGCCCATCACTAGTGCGTTTAAGTTGCGTTTCGTGCAGTTTAAAAATGCACACACAAATGCTCAATCAAATTTTGCTTCCGCTAACCATAAAATAGTTCTAAAAATTTCCGAATTGGTGTTACTTTATAAAAAGAACTCTAGCTTTTAGCTGGGGGCTACCGCCTCCAGACCCCCGCTTTATCATATCTACTTTGCGTTGCTTAGTTTAAATTTTGTCAGCTTGAATTATGTACCGTATCTGGAGAAAACAATGTTGCCAACCAGAAGACAAAACTATGATCCTTTGAAACAGCAAAACGTGGTCGGATAAAAAATGCTTTCGTGTCTAGAATGCAAAAAATTCTCTCACTTCTGTGCGGCTGCGCCCCCAAAATCCCCTGCTTTCACGTTTCTAAGAATGCTTGATCCTATGTATATACTTATTTACAACCTCAATAAATGGAACTGACTACTACATGCTTGTTCTCAACTTCTCAAGGCCTGTAAAACATTGTGTAGAAATAAAGTGTATTTTATTTATTTCTTTAATATGGGACGGGCCTCTGTTTTTGTTCACTTCATCCCAGAAATAAATTCCGAAAAAGGAAAAATAGTGGTACGTAAACTAACTTGTTTCTATAATTGTGTAGAAATAAATAAATTTTAAAAGAATAATTTCAACTTTGGTACCCCCCCCCCTGTCAGAAAACTCTGGGTGCGCCACTGTTATTATATATGCATATTTGATATGTTATGCGTTTTCAGAACAACTATTTTCTTTGAATTTGTTTGTGAGAAGTAAATTGTTGCTTCAGGAAAGGGATTTGGGGGATGATTATGGTTGGAAGCAAGTTCATGGAGACGTGTTCAGGCCACCGGTGCATCCTATGCTATTCTCAGCTATGATTGGTACTGGGTACCAGGTCTCAACTGTCACTTTCATTGTAACCGTCCTGGCCATTGTGGGGGAACTCTATACAGAGTATGTCATTTAATTTGTTGTGATTGGGTTATATATAGTAGATGTAGTCTGATAAACATTCTATTTACTTTAGCTGCGGCCGACCAGTTTCTGTGATAATTGAGTGATTTCCAGCTTCACTATGATAAATTGCCTTTAACATGTACCGACTTTTGATTATTTAAGACGAGGTTCTCTCTTGAGCGCAGCTATCTTTGTTTATGCAGCCACTTCTCCAGTTAATGGATATGCTGGTGGTAGTATGTATGCTAGATTTGGAGGTTGGTTTAGAGTTGGTATTTCACACGTTAAATTTTAGTTAAAACTGGTTTAGTTTAAAACTCTAAAACGCAATAGTAATAATTATGCAATAATTTTATGTTGACGGTTTCTTAAACGTATTTTCCACTTTTGGTAACTGGGCTTATTCTAGTGTCTGCCTCGTAAGCACCTTTTCCAGCATCGCCCACGAAACAAGTAGGTACGTATGTGCTGTTTGTTATTACCAAATTTGTGCACTGTAAAAATCTCTTAGACTCAGAATTTCAAATTTTCAAACATTTTAGGCTAATCTTAGGGGCTTTCATTCAAATTTTTGCCTTTATGACCACTAAGCCTACTTACTTTTGCGATAAAATCTGGATTTTGTCACTGATGCTACAAATTATTTTGTAGCTATATGTTTGCATAGTCACAGATTTTCTCCTCCCGCTTAATTTTTACCTTGTTTCGATTTTCTCCCCTCCCAAGTTCCTAACCATTTTTTGTCCTGCATGAGTGAGGGTAAATCCTACTAGAATAAGCCCAGTTTAAAACAGTTCCTGTTTTTAAATCAAATATTATATTCTAGTCAGCTTATTCTGTATTTTGCAAAGCCGTACTTCTTTTCTCCCTGAAATGCTTACGAAGTTTTTGAATCTAGCAACCTTTTAAAATCTCGGAGTGCGTTGAAAGAAAGAGGTACATTCTCAGTCATGATTTTTGGGTTTGTTTACTTTTTTATTTTCTTCAGGCAAGCTTTGGATCAAGCAGATGCTGCTGAGCGCCTTTCTGTTGCCCATCTGTGTTTGCGGGACGGCATTTTTCATCAATTTTATCGCAATCTATTATCATGCTTCTCGAGCCATTCCTTTCACCATAATGGTAAGAGTTTCCGTTCGTACCTGTCCCACCAACAAGGCCTGGCTTATTTTTTACTGGTTCCGCCTCAATATGCGACCCCCCCCCGAATGACCTTCTATAAATTCCGACCTGTGGCCGTAAGCCAAAGAATTTCCAAATTCTATCGTTTTTACTCTAAATTTTCAAAAAACACCAAAAATGTCCCATCACATTTTGGGTGATAAAGTTTTTTTTCATTCTTTGTGGAAGATCTTTCGAAGTCCCCTACTCTCCTACTCTTTGATTAGCTAAAATTTAACCTGCTTTGGTTATGTGTCAAGATAATATGCATGATGCACCCAGAATCTGTTTTTTCACCTCTTCTATTCTAGAAGCAAGCTCATTTTTGCTTTCTTACGGTAGCAATGTTTATCATAGGGGTCGCGGTAGCGACCCCTATAATATGAGTCAAAACGCCCCAATGACTGCCTTCAGAGGCGCTGCGCAGAGGCTGCGCAGATTCCTGCGCAAATTTTGTGCGCAAAAGAAAGTCCGTGTCGAGTTTAGTATAATTGGAAAATTTCATCCCCCTAACACTTACCGTTAAAAAGTTGCACCTGCCGGCAGTTATGCCGGCGATGTTTTTTTTCCGGTGTCCGTTTTACCCTCGTATATGTCACCATTTTGTAGCCTCTTTCACAGAATGTAGCGAAGTTCAGGCACCTATTGCGGTATATCATCAATATATATAGGTTACTGACTTTCGATATATGTGGTCGCCGCCGCGCCACAGTGCGCCGCAGCGCCACAGTGGCGCCACAAAGTCGGCTCAGAACGTCGAAATGGCCAAAAGTATGCCTGGGATTAGCTTGTTTCCAGCTCTTTGTGCAAATACAAACCAGACAAGTTATATATGGTTGATAAGGACATATATCCGGATTATGACGTTTGAAGTCGGATTTTTGATATGTTGCGCCACAGCGCCACAGTGGCCCGCCAAAGTTGGTGAATGTTGGGTCCGACTTTGAACTTAGTTTTTTCGCTTATTTTTCAAGATAGACTTCTCAAATCTTGCATATAAAGGTTTTTTGGGACGGAGAATCGATCCCCGCTATCAGTTTTGCTGCCCGATTCACCCAATTTGCTGGGCTGGTTCCACTTGACCGTCTGAGGGGTCAGGTCGGTAACCGCTTCCGGGAGGTCCATAGTAGGCTTTACTTGGCCTCTCAAAACTTTGTCTATAGGGGTTTTCTGGTGCGCCCAGCTTATTCCCGGTCTCCATTTTGCCGTCCGACCCACCCATCTTGCTGGGCTGGTTCCAATTTGCCGTCTGGAGGGTCCGGTCAGTACCGACTTCCGGGAACACCATATAGGACTGTACTTAGCCTCTCAAAACTTTGTCTATAGGGGTTTTCTGGTGCGCCCAGCTCATTCCTGGCATCTCTTTTGCCGTCGGACCCACCCATCTTGCTGAGCTGGTTCCACTTTGCCATCTGGAGCGTCAGGTAGGTGGGAGGTCATGTGGTCAAAAATGAAAATTTTCAAAAGTGGTCAAATTTGGTATCAAATGAAAGCCCTAAGCGAGCTGAGCAACTTTTGTCATAGAACTGCATGCTCAAAGTGGCTGTAGAGTGCTGTGGTGAGGTGGGGTGGGGACTTGGCGATTTTGGGTCAAAACTAAAATTTTTCAAAAGTGGTCAAATTTGATATCAAATGAAAGCCCTAAGCGAGCTGAGCAACTTTTGTCATAGAACTGCAGGCTCAAAGTGGCTGTAGAGTGCTGTGGTGGGGTGGGGTGGGGACTTGGCGATTTTGGGTCAAAACTAAAATTTTTCAAAAGTGGTCAAATTTGGTACCAAATGAAAGCCCTAAGCGAGCTGAGCAACTTTTGTCATAGAACTGCATGCTCAAAGTGGCTGTAGAGTGCTGTGGTGAGGTGGGGTGGGGACCTAGGCGATTTTGGGTCAAAACTAAAATTTTTCAAAAGTGGTCAAATTTGGTACCAAATGAAAGCCCTAAGCGAGCTGAGCAACTTTTGTCATAGAACTCAGAACTGCATGCTCAAAGTGGCTGTAGAGTGCTGTGGTGAGGTGGGGTGGGGTGGGGACTTAGGCGATTTTGGGTCAAAACTAAAATTTTCAAAGTGGTCAAATTTGGTACCAAATGAAAGCCCTAAGCGAGCTGAGCAACTTTTGTCATAGAACTGCATGGTCAAAGTGGCTGTAGAATGCTGTGGTGGGGTGGGGACTTAGGCGATTTTGGGTCAAAACTAAAATTTTTCAAAAGTGGTCAAATTTGGTATCAAATGAAAGCCCTAAGCGAGCTGAGCAACTTTTGTCATAAAAGTGCATGCTCAAAGTGGCTGTGGAGTGCTGTGCTGGGGTAGAGGTGGGGTCAGCCGATTTTGGGTCGAAAATGAAAATTTTCAAAAGTGGTCAAATTTGGTACTAACTAAAAGCCACAAGTGAGCTGAGCACCTTTTCTCATAAAAGTGCATGCTCAAAGTGGCTATAGAGTGCTGGTATATACCAAATGAAAGCCCCAAGTGAGCTGAGCAACTTTTCTCATAAAAGTGCATGCTCAAAATGGCTGTAGAATGCTGTGCTGGGGTAGAGGTGGGGTCTTAGGCGATTTTGGGTCGAAAATGAAAATTTTCAAAAGTGGTCACAAATTTGGTACCAAATGAAAGCCCTAAGTGAGCTGAGCAACTTTTCTCATAAAAGTGCATGCTCACAGTGGCTGTAGAGTGCTGTGGTGGGGTAGGGGTGGGAGGAAAACTAAGCTTCTATCACAGAACCACTTACCCCAACTCCAACTTGCTGTGGAGCGGTCTGGTGTGAGGGGTGTCAGGGTGGAACTGAGCCAATTTGCCATAGAACCACACACGTGAGTCAGAGTATTTAATGCATATATAATGCTTAATGATTCTTTAACGCTTTTATGTCAACGACATGTAAAAAGTGGATAAACAAGAAATAAAAATGCTCCTAAAGAGCAAAGAAAGCAATATGAGTCAACATGGAACATGTAAAATGCTAAATATTGTCGGTTGTAAATTAAGAATAAGACAAGCATGTAAAATGCTAATATGAGTCTGGTGAGGTTGGAAAGTGCAGAAGACAAGTTTGTGCACGCACCAATATGAGTGCATGCCAAATAGACTCATATTGGCATGCCGTAAAAAACAATAATGCATGCATCCATTGCGGAATTCTAACGGATATATTTCTACCCAGGAGTTAAGACGAATAAGTAGCGTTATTGACGTCACATGGATATCCCAACCATGGTCAACATTGTCAACTTTTCTCCTTAGGAAACTGTTAAACCGCTGTTAGTCAACAATGCGCCGACGGACGGATATATATAACATTTTTAATAAGCGTTTGTATAACTCATGTATTCAGAGACTCAAAGTTAAATCTGATGTTAACTTTCGTGACAATACACGTATATACGTGCGTAACCTGTGGAGCATCCTGTCATCCACCCTAAAACTACCCTGTCTCGTCGTGCTGACATTACGTGAGTGATATATAACCGAAATTCGCAACCACTTGCCTTCAGAATACTAATAATGCCAATATGAGTCTATTTGGCATGCACTCATATTGGTGCGTGTACAAACTTGTCTTCTGCACTTTCCAACCTCACCAGACTCATATTAGCATTTTACATGCTTGTCTTATTCTTAATTTACAACCGACAATATTTAGCATTTTACATGTTCCACGTTGACTCATATTGCTTTCTTTGCTCTTTAGGAGCATTTTTATTTCTTGTTTTCAATATTGCTTTCTCTCATGGCGTGGCTTACCGTCCAGCGTTTCATGTGTTTGAGTACTGAACGTTAGGATAAATGTCAGCGCAATATCATTTGGTGCCAATGCCATATTCTGTGAAGTCATATCCGTAATGTGGGTTCTACTAGATACGTTGGCATCAACAAATTACTGGCTCATTTAGAAAATGTTAATACAGTGAGAAATGAAATCTAAATTAGGCATGAAGGTAGGGCAGGTTTTATATTCGATACTTCGGTTACGACATTGTTCTTTGCACAAATATTATCTAGTCATGTGACCTGTATCTGGTAACTATTTAACGCCAATTATGTACATAGCTCAGCACACTAGCGAATAATTCTTCTTTCTTTAACCTTTAACAGTTTACTTTTGTTCAGGCCTTATATATTTTATCTGACCAATTCTCTACTAATAATTTTTTATCATTTTTTATTTATCATTTTATCATTTATCATTTTTTATCATTCTAATCATTTGTGACAGTTTGCTGTATAGTAATAATGTTTTGAAAGTTTTTAATTGTTGATTCTCGTCTGTTTTAGTAACGTACACAATATGCTACTGTACAACCTGCTTTCTTTCATTTAGTCTAGACAATAAGATATCATTCAGTTCATTTATTCATTGTATTTAATTGTATTTTCAGGTGGCCGTCACGTGTATCTGTCTATTTGTGATTTTGCCATTAACCTTAGTAGGCACTGTGTTGGGTAGAAATCTCAGTGGTCAGTCCAATTATCCTTGTAGAGTGAATGCTGTCCCACGACCTATTCCAGAGAAGAAATGGTACGTAGCGAACGGTTATCGTTCCTAGATTAGGAGGCCTCTATAGATAATCTTTACCCTTACTCTCTACTATACAGCGTAGCGTAGTATTCTTATTGTGTGAAAATGGAATTAAAATTAATGTACTTCGCCACTGTAAACGCAGCATTTGCATAGCTCCTGAAATATTGGGTGCGCCTCAACTTTACTACGGTGGAGTTGTTGTTCTTAATGTATTTTCCGTGCTTTGATTACATGCAGTATGAGCAGGATGATGATAGCATAATCCATTCTTTGATTGGGAGTTTTCGGATTTGATGTGTTTGGAACTTTGCCAGTCCTGAGAAAGAGTTTGAGAATCTGTCTGTTGTTTGTCACTGCTCAAAATATTGTTTGTCTCAGTCGGGATGAGTCGGTCTCTCAAAGGTCTCCTTACTCGCCGAGTTGGAGTTGGATAATGGCGGTTTTTCTGGACGGCGAAGGTTCTCTTTGTTCTGAAGGAATCGCTTGCCTTTTTCCTTCTTTGAGAGTCCCTCTCTCTCCTTTTCTGATGTGTATTTTGGCAGTTTGCAGAGATTTTCACTTTTTCACACTTCTGGTTGAATTTCCAACTGTCTTTTCCAAAATCCTTCCCTAAAGATGCGAAATTGCATTCTGACTGCATTTGCATAGGCAGTACCGTCTACTGTTTCAAGTAACTATACATATATCTTTTCGCAGCGCAATCTTCGCTGTTATTGTATATGGTATATTCCCTATAGTTTTTTGGGTATCAACCTGGGTTTATTTTAGGCGAAAAAAGTGGGGGTGGGGAGAGTGGGGGGGCCCCCCTCCCACTAGTGGGGGGGAGGTCGAAAAGTGGGAGGGGGGAATAAAATGGTCGAAAATTTCCAAAAATGCAGTAAAAATAGCCTGTTTTGTACACATACTGCTATAACTATGCTAAAAGTGCTCAAAAATTACGTTTGAGCACCAAAATAGACGATTTTTGACCAAAAAATTCCGGCAAGGCCGGAAAAGTTTTGAAAATTTTGACCAAAAATCCTTAAAATTTGGCATTTTCTGAGCACCTTATAGTGAGTGGGGGGGGAGGTCCCGAAAAGTGGGGGGGGCGCCCCACCCCAGTAAAGTAAACCCAGTCAACTTCGGACCCATGCCACACGAACGCTCAATCGACAGGTAAGGTAATTTGTATTATGATCTTAAAGTACAAGACTCGAACAGTCATTTGCACAAGAGTTTGTATCTCTATCCTGTGCCAGTCGAGCAGGGTGAGCCGTTGTTTTCCCCCACTTTGGCGGTGATGCTTTTTCCCCCCTCTGACTATACAAATTTTATAGCATAATTTGCACACTAAAGTCTGGCCAAAAAATGTAGGGAGCAAAATTATGTTTATACTGATTTTGCTATGCATTTTTGCTACAATATGTTTGGGGCATGGGCTAATTTTCCACCAAATAGCTATACAGTACCTGGCGTCTACTGATTTTTCGAAACCTAAAAATTTTCAAATTGCTTTTCCAACCAAAGGAAACTTCATGCCACGACGGTTCAAAAATATTACATCGCAGCAGCTAAAATGCACCGCAGTTTCAATAAAAACAAAATTGCGCTCCTGCATTTTTTGGTCAGACTTCAGTGTGGAAATTTTGTTATAACATTTGCGGAAATATATACGTGTGCAAAAAAAGTAGTAGGAACGCAATCTTGCATAGGCGACTCAGGCATATTGCAACATTTCTGAGAAAGCAGGCAAATAGCGTGCTAGGCATACAATTTTAGCTGAATGTCAGCAGCCCAGGCGGATTGTAATTTGCCTGCAATTTTCAGGAAGATAGCGATCTGCTGAGAATGCTATCTTCTAGGGATCGACCGGAATTCCGGTTCCGGTTCCGGTACTTTTTGGTTCCGGTTCCGGTTCCGGTTTTTGAAAACGTACCGGAACCGGAACCAATTTTAGCCTATTATCAAAAGCAAAATTTTCAAAAATTTTATCAAACTTATTTAAAACTTTTTGAAAAACTGCGATTCTCTAATAACCAGAATATGATTTATTCAAAAATTTTCGCCTGCGGCGCTATTGCATTACTTAGAATGTTTAGAATTTGTAATAATAATGTCTAATGTATCGTTGTTATGAATATTAACATATTATAAAACAAAAATAATACTTAACTCAGATTAGAACCACAAGACCGCCGAAACTTTTAAATTTAAGTAGTGGTAAAAATACCTAATGTGTATTGAAATTATTGAAGCCTTGGCGTCAACCTATGATATTTCAAAATTATATATAGAGTGCGCTGTTGCATAATCAAATGTCAGTTTTAGCTTAAATTTAATCTTTTTAATTGTTTAAATAGTGACTGGACTTTTTGGACTAAGTTTATTACTGTTTGTTTAGTAATTACTCCAGTGCACAGATCAACAGAATTACAAAAAATTATGGATGGAACATATAGCAATGGTTTTTAAAAATCTTTTGAAGAAACGTCATTTCAAATTTAAAACTCCTGATGAAGCTAGCCAAAAGGAAGAAATTTCGTTTAATTCAAGTTGGAGAAATTGTGCATTTCTACTTTCTTTGAAACTTGTGAAAAATACTTTTGGCGTATATATATATGTTTAATGGATGAAAATTTATATATTTCAACCATGTAAAAAACATTTGCATTTTAATCAGAAAACTCCAATAACAAAGTAATTATACTGAGATATAATAACAATCTAAGGAATTGAAAGCCGATGTTCTAAATAAGTCCAATTTTGTATATAGCTGATGTTACCTAAGTTCATAGCCAGATTGGATTTTACAATACGGAATTTGTACAAGACCAGTAATTTTCAGAAAAATTTTAATTTTGTCTGAAATACAAGAGATAAATAAAATTAAACTAAAATGGTATAAATAGATATCTTATGTTTTCTAAAAATGTAACTGGCATCATTATTTTTTGCGTTTTGAAAATGCTGCAACTTTTCCAAGTGCTCTAGTAAAGTTAAATGAACTTTTTGATTGTGACTAAAAATTATCAGACAAGCCAGATAAAAACCAAACATGTGGTGCGCGAAAAATTTCGTGGAATCAGTTTCTATCTGCTTAATTGAAAATTAGCTTAACTACATACGTATATATATAATTAAGAAATTAAATTTTATTTGCCAGTAAATCTCCCTACAAAAGTGCAAACTAGCATTCGATTAAATTATTCATCGAGATTCTGTATATATATATATATATATATATATATATATATATATATATATATATATATATATATATATATACAATGTAAAAATATAGATGCCGTTAAAATGTGCTCATTTTTGTAGTGTTAAAGAGCTGGTTCCGGTTCTGGTTCCGGTTCCGGGTTTTTAAAGCCAGTTCAGGTTCCGGTTTTTTGGAGTTCCGGTCGATCCCTACGACATATACTTTGAAAGCAAGATTGCATAATATTAAACTACTAGTTAAATCTGCGTTTAATAGTAAAAGGTGGCCTCCTTCCCACAGACCGAACTAATGAATCAACATAATCTGTCGGCTATTATTGTGATAAGTTGAAGCTCGAAGCTGAGCTGGCACATTTTAGTTCAAGTATGCAATTGTCTCCTGCATGTCATTTCATACACTTTGTCGTAGCTATCTTGGAGCGCTTTTGAGATACTATAAAGAAAACATTTCTTTACAGTTTTGGTCAGACTTTAGTTAATGCGTCGAATTCCGCTTCTTCGAGTGACTTTCACATCACAACAAGGTCGTGCAGGATGATGATAGCATAATCCATTCTTTGATTGGGAGATTTCGGATTTGATGTCCATCTTCTCCTGTCTCCTGTCTTTGATGTGTTTGGAACTTCACCAGTCCTGAGAAAGAGTTTGAGAATCTGTCTGTTGTTTGTCGCTGCTCAAAATATTGTTTGTCTCAGTTGGGATGAGTCGGTCTCTCAAAGGTCTCCTCTTACTCGCCGAGTTGGAGTTGGATAATGGCGGTTTTTCTGGACGGCGAAGGTTCTCTTTGTTCTGAAGGAATCGCTTGCCTTTTCCCTTCTTTGAGAGTCCCTCTCTCTCCTTTTCTGATGTGTATTTTGGCAGTTTGCAGAGATTTTCACTTTTTCACACTTCTGGTTGAATTTCCAACTGTCTTTTCCAAAATCCTTCCCTAAAGATGCAAAATTGCATTCTGACTGCATTTGCATAACCAGTACCTATCTGTACCTACCAGTACCTACCAGTACTGTTACAACTATTTATCTTTTCGCATCGCACTCTTCGCTGTTATTGTATGCGAGTGGCGTAGATAGGTCATTGCTTCGGGGGGGGGGGGGCGGATTTGAGGCAAGTCGGGGGGGGGGGGTCCGGAGCCCGACCCCCCCCCCTCCCCGAAATTGTGCAATTTTTTACCTCGACCCACAATCAGCTTTCAATATTTCTATAAGTAAAATTGAGTTTTTCAGATTTTCACCAAAAACGGGTACAGCAGCTTTAATTCTTAATTAGTATCTAAACTTGAGAAATTTTCTCAGATTTTCACCAAAAACGGCTTGATTATTAAAGCT
>JASAND010022766.1:0-24893 GCA_030248195.1 Trissonchulus latispiculum | reverse complement strand
GAAGTTTGATAGTGTAAACCGGGGCTGGGGGTCCCGAGTTATCGAACCGAGCATGCCTAGCATGCTTAGTACATAGTATATAGTATAAGAGTTTCATACTCTATTAGCTTTAAGTAGGAACATCAATTAGCTCTAAGTAATTTTTTTTGAGAAGGGCCTAGCAACAGCGGCACACAAAGTGGCCATTACGTTGCTGCTCTCCGCAGACCGTTTAAAAAATACGGACAAGAAGCGGAGAAGCGAACAGAAACATGACCCCCAAGCCAGTCAGACGTACGGTTATTTCAGTTGCACCCAGGTCAGCAATGGTTGCCCTGGCCAACCACCACTGTCCCCCGCATGTCAAGCACAACTAAGGGCCTTTTCAAGAAATGATAGAGTAGAGTAGAGTTGAGTTAAAATCAACTGTTTTAACTCTTTTTTAACTCCACTCAAGCTTTAGTTACCCCCTTTTAACTCTTTCATGAAAAGGATCGAGTTAATTTTAACTCTACTCTACCCTTTCTTGAAAAGGCCCTAAGATGGCTGAAGACTACCATAGCTTGCTCGACAGCTAAGGGTTCTTTTAAACTGCAGAAGTGGTTTCGGAAGGGATTGGAGAGCTCTCAGATAGGATAGAGGTGAAAAGTCCGTATTTCTAAAAGTTCATGTGAATGGCATCTTTAAATTGAACATTTAAACCTTTCGTGTTTGCGGCTGTCATGGTTGCAGAGAGTACCTTCTCCCTTCTGGACGGCCTGTGAAATGCGTTGATTAGTACAAATGAAAACCGAGTTAATATATGCTTGAGTTGTTAATATTTAGATAAGTTAATATATCACGTTTGGTATGCAGTATACACTGCACAGTAGTAATTTAATTAATACTTTAATTAATTAATAATTAATTTAATTAATTCATAGCGATTTAATAGACACAGGGGGACTTTTTCACCCCCATGTATATTAAATTTGTTTATTATCAACAAAGACAGCACTGCAATTGCACAAAACAAAATAAAGAGAACAATGTCCTGATACCGTTCCTCAAATTTGACCTCCATTCCCGACTCTGTTCCTGAAACTAGGACCCCGTTTCTGTTCCTGAAATGAGACTCTCGTTCCTGTTCCTGAAATTAGACCCTGTTCCTGAAAATAGACCCCGTTCCTGTTTCTGAAATTAGACCCCTATTCCTGATTCTGTTCCTGAAAATAGACCCCTGTTCCTGTTCCTGAAATTAGACCCCTATTCCTAATTCTGTTCCTGAAAATAGACCCCGTTCCTGTTCCTGAAATTAGACCTCCGACCCCCGCTCCTGAAATTAGACCCCTACTCCTAATTCTGTTCCTGAAATTAGACCCCTGTTCCTGAAATTAGACCCCTATTCCTGATTCTGTTCCTGAAATTAGACCCTGTTCCTGTTCCTGAAATTGCACCCCTATTCCTGTTCCTGAAATTAGGCCCCTATTCCTGATACTGATACTGAAATAGACCCCTGTTCCCCTGTTCCTGAAATTACACCCCTGTTCCTGAAATTAGAAACCCTGTTCCTGATTTTGTTCCTGAAATTAGACCCCTACTCCTGATTCTGTTCCTGAAAATAGACCCCGTTCCCGTTCCTGAAATTAGACCCCCGACCCCCGTGCCTGAAATTAGACCCCTACTCCGAATTCTGTTCCTGAAAGTAGACACCCGATCCTGAAATTAGACCCCTATTCCTGATTCTGTTCCTGAAATTAGACCCGCGTTCCTGTTCCTGAAATTATACCCCCGTTCCTGTTCCTGAAATTAGACCTCTGTTTCTGATTCTGTTCCTGAAACTAGACCCCCGTTCCTGTTCCTGAAATTACACCCCCGTTCCTGTTCCTGAAATTAGACCCCCGTTCCTGTTCCTGAAATTAGACCCCGGTTCCTGATTCTGTTCCTGAAATCAGACCCCCGTTCCTGTTCCTGAAATTAGACCACAGTTCCTGTTCCTGTTGCGGTTCCTGGTTTTAGACCTTTTTATTCCTGTTCCTGTTCCTGGTTTTAGACACCACCAATTTTTATATCATTTTAAAGCTTAGAATGTGCTTGTTACAGCACAGCTAGGTAGGGTATACCTGTCTCATTTCAACTCTTCGGTTTGAACATGCGATAACAAGAAAAACAATTTTTGAATATGGATTTCTCGAAATGTGGAAAAGCTAAAAGCGACCAGTTCAGTCTTCAAACGAAACGTCTTCCCGAGGGCTATTTTTTCTGAATTCCTTTAGTGATCAGGTATAATCTCAAGATTTTGAGAAAAAATGTACATTTTGCCTGATTTTCGTCAAAATTTTGAAGTTTGGATGCTTATTTCTCCGAACGGAAAGACAAAACATGAAAAATAGCCCTCGGCAATCCTGATCCCGATCCTGGTTTTAGTCACCTCCCTCGGCAATTGTCCCAAAAATGCGTGTCTAAAGTAGAGTTGTTCCGTTAAGAAATTTCCCGGGCCGGGCCTGGACTCACCAACTTTTCGGGCCGGGCTCGGCCCGGCCTGAAGGCCCGAGCCAGGCCCGAAGCCCGAGGCCCGGCCCGGAGCCCGAGTCAAGGCTAGTTAATTAATTTTTCAAATGTTTGAATCGGAAGCAATTTTGAGATATTTTGTGTAACGTTAGCTCCGTTTTGTAACATTTGGAATTGACCCATCAAACGCGGGTCGCGGGTGCGGGTTAAGGATAGGGCAGGTCGCGGATACCCGCTGATTATGATTTTTGACCCGCTTCCAACTCTGACCTGACCTGACCCGACCGGGTCCGGTCCGGGTCGAGCTGCAGACTTCTGCGGTTCCAGGATCGACTGGTCTCCGAATAAATAAAGTTTGTGGGGTGCCCGAGTCCACAGGTGCCCATAGGAAATGTTCTGGCTGATCAAAGCTAATTTGATAAAACATTTTAAATTTACAACTATTCTTTCAAAAAACAATTGTGCATTCTCAAGCACAGTACACGCATACCCGAAGCACCCCTGCATTAAATTTTGTTGAGCATATTGTGTGCTGTTGGTTATGATTGTTAATCACTTAGTTTAAATCAAGTACTACCACTACCACTTTAGTTTCGATTTCTTGAAGTGCAAAATCTAGTAAACGTCAGGGTTCAGGAAAAAGAAAATTCAAAAATCAAGTATTTTGCGATTATATATATATATATATATATATATATATATATATATATATATATAGTGAGGTTGTAAAATGGATGCACCTGTATTCAAAAGCACAAAATTAACAAAAAATTCTGACTGATTTGTACTGGAAAATCATGGTAACTAACTACTCCCAAACATAACAAAAAATAGTAGATATTAAAAATTAGGGAAACTGAAACTTTTTGCGGGTTACTTGTGGCGAGCGGGTAACGGTATTGTGGCCGGAGAACCGTTGGTCAATGCAAAGATGAGAAGCCTCTAGTGACTAGTGTTGTCATCCGGGCCTGTTTCGGGCTCGGGCCCCGGGCCGGGCCCGGGCCGGGCCTGGCCCGGGCCCGGCCCGGATCAAAATTTGATCGGAGCGGCCCGACCCGGGCCCGGCCCGGATTTTTTTCGGGCCCGGCCCGAAACAGGCCCGGATTTTTTCCCGGGCCGTTTCCGGGCCAAAGGAAAAGTTGATATAAATGGACAGAAAAACACCAAATTTTTCGGAGAATCCTTGAAACAAGAAGCTTTTCACTTGAATTGAACTGAAAAGTAAACGTTAGATAATAAATATCAAGTATTATTTAAAAACATCGTTTTTCGTTTGGCAGTTTTACTCCGTTAGAGCTCGATACCGTTCTCGAATTATACCTAAATCGGGTTCATTGAAATGCTTTCAATGATATGAGATTGGTGAGTGATGGATTGCTTTATTATGTCTATTCGTTTATTGAAAAGACGTTTATAAAAATTCTAAAGACAAACAAAGGAAGTTATATACAGGTCATAATAAAGCGTTATTTTAGATTAACAGACATTGCAAAGTTAATGCCGATACATTATTGTATATTATTTTTACATTTATTTCCGATTACTTATTTTTATTATCTGCTAAAAACTACATCAAAAATTGTTTTTACTAATTTTGACCATTCGGGCCGGTTTCGGGCCCGACTCCGGGCCGACCTCGGGCCTGTTTCGGGCCCAAAATCCGGGCCGGGCCTCGGGCCTGTTTCGGGCCCAAAATCCGGGCCAGGCTCGGGCCGGGCCTGGCCCGGCCCGGGGCCCGACCCGGATGCCTAGGAACGGCCCGGCCCGGGCCGGAATTTTCGCTAACGTGACAACACTACTAGTGACTTACTCTTCTTCTAATAAAATTAGTTGGGAAGTTAAAAATTGCTATTAAATTTCAATTACAGTTTAACCGTGAAGTCTTTCCCACGAAAAGTTTTACTAGTGGTATTTTTCCGGGAGGAAATATTTCAACGGTGACATTTTTCCGGGGGAAATTTTCCATGGTGAAAATTTCACCGTGACACAATGATACCAGCTATACCGACTTTACAAAACAGCGACAAATAAGACTTTTTATCCGCTATTGTACTCATTGCTATTAAAGTCAATAATTAGCGTGTAATCTTAGTTCTTAGTCAGACAACTTACTCTATCAAATCGAACACACCTAATACCTCTAGTTCTTTATGAACAATAACAACAAAATGTTAATAACAAGTAACAAGAATTACATAAGAGCTGTGCACCAGCTGTGCATCAAACGGTGCCAAACAAACTGTGTATTCCATTGTCACATGCATCAGTAACAACGTCTTTCACAACTTCCTTTTTCGATTTCTTCAAAAAGGGTTCCAACGGCTTGATCTGTACTTTTCGTCTAAACTGCTGTCCCACATTCTGACCTATAATTCCTCTGACTAGTTTCTTGAACTGCTCCTTTAGGACTTTCTCTGGAACCTTTTTCTCGGCTGTCTGTGAGAACAGTCTTTTCTCGAAAGCATCTAACACAGATTCCTGAATATCAGGCATTTTGAGCATAACCATTCTCAAATTTGGAAAAGATGGTCTGTACAGTTCATATGCAGAAAGAGCTGTCATCAGAATTGGAGTGGCCACATTATCGTGCTCGCCGTGGGTCTGCAGGCCAGACAAGATGCAGTAAAACAAATGGACAATTGCCTCTTCATTCAGTCTTTGGCTTTCTCCAAGGGTTTTCAGCAAATAACAGCTCAGTGGCACAGCTCTTGTTACGGAAATGGTGTCCGGCCACATGAACACATGAAACACACTCAGCAAGAGTGGTGACAAACATTCCTGAAAACAAAAACACAGTACATTAAAATCCAATTTCCAAATGAACAAAAATTCCAAACAAACAACACAAGTAGGCTTATTCTATGCTCCCACTTGTTTCCCGCCTCTCCACTTTTCGGCATCCCCACATCCACTTTTTTGGGGGTCATCCAAAAGCATCAAACAGTTAAAGGAGAAATTTTCAAAAAATTCTCTCAATTGTTAGCTAATTTATAAGTCAATTGGCTAATTTTAAGCTTAAAAACAGCTATTTCTGAACTGCCCCTTAATGGAAATTTTGCGGAACCATTAGGTATACCTTCGTCTCCCGCCATCCCCTCACCCCACTTCAACCTCCCTGTGGGTAGGCCGCCAACCACTTTCAAAACCCTAAAAAATGTCAGACGTTTCAACCAGCGCCAGCTTTTTGTACGCTAAAGGCGGGTCGAATATCTCAACTTATATGTGTCAGTCAGATGGCACTACAACTCACTGAATGAACACAATATGACTAACTGCATATATCTCATCAAACTAGCAGTCCTACTTATTCAATCTCTAAAAAGCTCCATGTTGCGGGTAGGAAACAGTCTCAGCCAGCGCGGTCAGTCTCTGTGACAAAAACCTTCTAAAGAGCAAAACCAGTTCATGCCCACAAATCGAACACAACAGATTAAACTCTGATTGGATTAATTTGCTCAGAAATCGCGAAAATATTCTCAAAACTGTTGTCCACACACCGACAGATCTGGAACGTTTACAAAGTCCACAAAAGCAAAACAGAAATTTCGGAAATATTTCCCCATATTTACAGGGAACTTACTTCGTCATCCAATAGCATTTTGCCAAACGATGACAATCTCCTTCCATCTCCAGCGGCTCCCAGACAGGACCGACTGCCGCCAGAATCCCCTTCCATTTCCGTATCCCCCAAACAGTCCCCTCTTAGGTCCAGTTGACTTCCGTTTTCACTGGACTGACTCAGGGTCATACTGCTAGCATTCTTGTCCAGCAGTATAAGTGCATGCAAAGTTTCCAAAAATTCTCGAGTCAGCAGACGAGTCAAATATTCCATGTAGAGCTCAGTGGAGCGTTCGGCGTCCGGAGACTGGGATTCCGAGCTTTCACGAGATGTCTGACACTGAATCAGGGTTTCCCAGCGAGCCGAGAGACGCTGATAGGCATGACTGATCAGAAATCGAAAGAATGGTTTCCAGGCTTCACAGTTGGCGCACTGTGACAGAGACGGGCTGGCGGGTCGCAACAGCAGTCGAAACAGCATTCTAAATCTATAGTCCGTACTTTCCATCAGGTCTGTACCCAGGCCACCGCTCAAATACTGGTCCATACTAGGCACAGCGTTCAGTTCGTCGGCAAATCGGAGAAAACTCTGACCCAGATACATCATCAAGGTTTCCGAAAAGCCATGAAGAAAGGTCTGACAGAGGGAGGCCGGAGTTTGACTCGAGGCAGAGCTGGAGGATGCAGGAACTGACTGACCCATCACAGTAAGCTTTAGGGCATCTGATATGTCTAGAATACTGGCTCCGTAGGCAGGATGAAATTTGGACATGATGTCCTTCCGGTAGAGTCCGTTTAGGGACCGGAAGAGTAAGAAGGTTGGCTCCAGTGAATGCTTAACAAAGGGCAAGGCAGGATGAGTGGAACCCTTTATATCGATGCGACGGACAGAGTAGAGCAACACACTGAAGGCGCTCAGGAGGCTGCGTCTACGGATATAAAAGGGGGCGTCAGTGGAATCAGGAGGAGCGACAGTCAATCCCAGATAATTGGCCAATGATTCCGGAGATTGAGCAGCACTGATCAGTTCAGTACTTTTAAGGTCGGCAATGATCGGTGAGAGAATGTTGGACACAAATTTGTTGGAGACTTCAGGATTGGCAATATTGTTGCACAGAATCATCAGACCGTCCACTATGCTACGCTTCTGACCCTCAGACAACTGAGAGCCTGAGACCTGGAGAAACTGATAAATGTTATCAAAATAGGGGGTGAGCAAGGGAGCCTGATCCATGGCCAATCTGATCAGACTATTGGCCGCATGGGATCGCAGGTCATAGAACAGCTCCACATCGGGCAACAGGGTGAGGGACAAGATCTGTTCCAACACGGCCAGGAGCAGTCCACTCGTACCCGTCGACGATGCATCCAGGAAACAGGTCAGAGTGCTCAGACAGCTGAGTAAGGCATGCAAAACACGAGGTCGTTCACTGTTGCGAGCGAACGCAGGCAACAGACCGCTCTGTATGATATGCGCCACTTCTGCTCTAAACTGACCCGCTGACTCGACAAACACCGGCAGTTTGGCGTACCACGAAATCACGACATCCAAAAATTTGGCCATGGAATCCCAGTGATCGTCAGAGGTATCAACTGGAGACGCCAGGACCTTCAGAAGCCAGTCTTTGCTGACGGTATAGGTGACCCGGTAGTCGAGGGATACCAGGAGTTTGGCCGTTTCCAGAGCCTGCATACGACACTTGCAAAATTCCACATGAAACTGATCATCATCATCGTACTCCAGCCTAGAGAAACTGCAGGACGGATCGTCATCCTTGGAAGGCCATCCCTTCTCCTCCACCAGTCGACTGACTCCATCCACAATCGCTGGCAACAGAGTGAGGAAGGCCGGATGCTTTGCCACAGAATTGGTTTTGGCAACTGACATTATGGTACGAATGGCGTTGAGACGCAGGGGCAGGGCTGGATGTTTCAACAGTGCCAGAAGAGCACTGAAATAGACATCCACAGAGGGCGGAAGCTCAGTGGCGGTCGTCGTCACACCCGGTCCCACCGCCGCCGCCGAAGCCGCCCCCTTTTCCTTACTATCCTCAAAACAGAGCTGGGAGCCCATACCGTCCAGAACACAAGTTATAGCCTTTAGGAAAATGAGAGCCTCCTCGTTAGAGGAAGCCTGATTGTTGGCCGCCTCTGCAACGGTCAACAGAATGCCCAAGGCCTCCTTTTCAAACAGCTGTTTCACAGGGGCCCGATCTTCAGTGCGACCTTTGCGATTGGTAAATTGCCAGAGACATTTGGCAGCGGACAGTGCCAGACCATGACTGTCCAGCAGGAGACTACAGAGACCGGATACAACACTCCCGTCCGAGAACAGGGCGGACGGTATCCAGTCAATCACATTTCCAGTGAAGTCCAGAGCGGCCAAACAAAGGGCCAGACTTCGCGACTCTGAGCAAGAGACTGCATATCTATCCACTACTTTCTTGACCAAATCTATGAAGGAACCGGCATGACTAGTGATGGCACCGTGAAGCTCCTTACGTCGGGTGGTCGGCTCAATAATCTGCATGATCACCACATCCTCTACCAGCCTGGACCAGACCATAAACATCACATCTGGATACATGGTATCCGACGCCAGAACTAGATCAGAGGACAGCTGGATAAACTCAGGCCAAACCTGGGGCCACTCACGCACCGCCATTGCCTCAATACAACGACACAGGATGTCCTTCATAGGACGCTGATACTCCGGGCCCACGGACAGAAATCCCGTCCTGACCAGTTGAATGCAGGACTCCTTGATACGTTGCCTGTCGACGGCTTCAATCTGATCCCAGTGAAAGCGTACAGTACTCTCCACCAACTGGGCTCCAAAGTACCGGTGGGCCACTGGAAGATCTGTGCGACTAATGAGCAAAAAACCGGTAGCTGAATTGTTGGCATGCTGTTCTCTGAAGGTGTCCAGAAATACGTGGGCATCGCGACGTAGGTCGGCGCCCACAACCGAACCATGCGCCGCGTTCAGGGCAGAAATCAGTTTGTCCAATAATTCAGGCTCCATGGCCCTTTGGACTGAAACAAAGATAAATTTATTTTACACACACATATATAAGTATAGTCAGGCGGGAAAAAACCCACTCCCCAATGCGGGAAAAAAACCCACCCCCAGTGTGGGCATACCGGTATGAGCTATCTAGGATTTTAATAGCCTATCTTGAAGAGCATCCAAAATAACCCTGGAGGGTGTATTATGGTAGCTCCCACTGCTTCCCTGCAAATTTTTTGGGACTTCGAAATTTTTGGAAATTTTGGTCCGACCAAGTGCCGAAATTTGGCAAACTTTGCCGGGCCACCCTGAACTACTGGAAAGACTTAGACCAAAGCGGATTATATGTACCTGTAGGGCATCTGTTGCGCTTCATGATGATATATGTCACACTGCTCTGACCCCTCCGGTGCGACCTGGGGGTGACCTGGAGTTGGCGGGAAAAAAACCCACGGCGGGAAAAAACCCACTTTTCAAAATTAAATTTTTTTCTAACCATTGACCGGAAAGGTCAAACCAATACATACATTTGTTTAATAGAGCCTATAGATTAAATTGGTATAGGTTTTACCTGGGTTCGTACTGTTATGGGTGGTCCAGGGGGTCTAAATCGGACACTGTGCCATTTCAAGCCAAAATTTCAATTTTGACCAAAAATGCTCATTTTTGCCTTAAAATGGGTCTAGTTTGGCTCTAAATACAAGAAAAACACGTTTTCTACACGATAGGATGCTTAAACTGCCGAAAATAAACAATTTAAAAAAATTTCCAAAATTTGCCTATGTTTATGTGTTAAAATACAAAATTTTCAAATGACCATATGACCTCAATTTTAATACAAAAACTAATATATTTTGATGCAGTTGTACTAAAAACAACCCGCTCTTTCATTTGGAATGGTTAGAAATGCTCCTGGCAGCTTGCCAAAAATTTTTTGGGGTGGGTTTTTTCCCGCATATGGGTTTTTTCCCGCATTGGGTTTTTTCCCGCCAGTTTGGGACAATTTTTCTCGCTAACGGCACACCCTACAGAGGTGTTCTATAGCTCATAAGAAAGCTTACGACTAGGCCTAGCTACCTGTATAATTAGCATTTCGATATGTCAAAGTGTCAAACCATTAAAAAGTTCTGGCCAAAAATCTGAAAAGTGGGTTTTTTTCCCGCTTGACTATATATACTGCAAAGAAAACGGTCAATCTATCACGTACATTCCCGCCGATGTTGCGTTCTGGGTTGCTCACTCACTTATTCGGCAGGACTACCACACGAAGAACAATTCCATAATAAGACCCACATGAGCCGAAATGTTTTCCTCAAATCACTTTCCCTTATAAAATTTGCACAAGCTTTTCTGACTCGCTGAATTGTTTCAGCAGTTTTCATTATTTTAGCTTAAAATACTTAATTGTAGCTTTTTGTTAATTCTTAACCAAATAAACGTCAGAATTTGTAAAACAAGCTTACTCGTTCTGGATGAACCATATCCCATTCCCCATTTCACACCTCTTTAATTGGGCATAAGTAAGCTAGCTGTATTCTCCCCTCCCCCAAGGCGAAGTTATGTATCTAGTCTAGTTATTGACAAAACGAAGTCAGTCCCTCCAACTTCGTTCAATCGGTGACACTTTATTAAAACAACATGATTAAAACATGTTGTTACTAAAAGTTATGGCCTAACTATGGAACACTTTCCACTTCAAAAATAGGCTAATTTTGAATTTTTGGGGGGTTGAAAATGCTAAAAATTTCAAAATGTCAAAAATGCTCAAAACTGGTCCGATTTAGCGCAAATTTCGTCCGTGTGGTAGGTTGGATGGGCCCTGCCAACTTGCATGAAAAATTTGAGCCCCCTAGCTCATCCCCATTGCCCAAACGGGGGGGTGGTTTTCCCCCACTACTTGAGGGTTGGATTTTTCCCTGCCTTTATTCTCAATCGATACACAATCTAATTGCACAAATTATCAATGGCTATTAGCTGAAGTTCGTTGCTTTAAGGTGGTGATTCCCTTTGGTCACAAAAGTTTGCACCATTATTACTCGTTCATTACTTGGAGTTAAGAAGCCATTTTTATATCAAAATGTAGCTTGACATTTTCTCTTTTTAATGCATACCATGAAACTAATGTAGCTGCATTAAAATATTTTTGACACATTTTAGAAGAAGTATAATTTTCCAGATTTTTTGCAGACTCAAGTAAATTTTTTCGCGAGACATCGGTTATATCATTCGATACCTCCATCAAATAGCTGGGGACGATTTTTTATTTATTGTGAAATCGCTCTTCGTTATAGAGAAATAAGCTGAAATGTGTGCGCAACCTGTATTTTGCCTACTTTTTCCGAATTTGTCAAGCGATTACTTTAGCTAGAAAGCAGCAATCGGGGCAACTAAAAAATCGTCCCTGGGTATATTTGTGCAGAACTCATTTGTTAAGTAGCAGCCCTCCAACTTGCATGGTGAATGCTCCACAATCTTTGGAAAAAAATTGGTCGTGTTTTTGCAAAAACTACATTTTTCATGATAGCAGCCTACGGGATAGCTGTTGGAAGACGATCATCCATCGGATAATTTGCCCCTGTGAGACCTTCAGATCGACGCCCTTAGTTTGATTTTCCGGCTTGTGTAGTTCAAGAAATGGATTATTTGATTTCTGCAAAAATGACAAGTTTTCGACGCCAAAACAAGAAAACCGGCTATATCGCACGCTAGAGAAAAGATAGAAAGTTGCTTTAAAAAACAAAAATGTGAAGCTCAACGAGATCTTTCAAATGAGTATAGTCATAGCTGTATAGCTGCCGCCAAACTTTCAGAAATTGGGAAAAACCGCCCTGATCGGAAATCTCAAATTTTTGAACCGGGATTGCGCGGAGGGTGTTAGAACGCTAAAAGAATGTATTTCGGAAAGTTTCGCCAAATTTCATCCTGATTTACGTCGCCAACCAACAATTTGTGCCCAAAAGGAATCACCACCTTAAGCTAGAGATCTGGAGGAAAAACCATTTTGGCAATACTGAGGTTATTTTGTTTTAAACATCGATTTCTCAAAAACTACTTGACGGATTCCAGAGATTTTTGGCAGAGTGAAATTTCGCACTTCTGCGAAGGAACATTTTTCTTGGTTTGGGCTAAAACGTTTCGAGTAGCAAGAAAACTCAATGCAAAAATGCTAAATTTCGTGTTACCGTGCATTAGACCGATTAACTTAAAAATTTCACAAAACAAATGATTTTTCAAATTTTTCAAAATATGGCATATTATACATCAATCGAAAGCTCTCAGTGCGGGGATGAATTCTTCTCATAGAACTATGGCTCGGAAATGCTTTTGTTTTAGGTTAACTGCTGTTAAATGTGCTAAGACATCAACTGTGCTAGTGACCCTGTTTCTCCAAAAATCCGTCATTTAATTTAGTTTCTGATTAAGCTCAAGCCGTTTGAAACGGCACGGAAATGCTTTTATTAAGTGTATACAGACAAAAATGATTTAAAAGTATCATAATTATTTAAAAAATTATAACTCTCGATTAAATAAACCAAACTACAAATAATTTTAGTGAAGATTAATGATTTAACAATCAACTGCAAAAATTTGAGCACATACTGACGAAGCACTAAGAAGTTATTAATGTTTTTCCAACAGCTCCCTAGTCAAATTAGAGTAGGGTAGAGTCAAAGCTAGTAGGGTACTAGTTAGACACGACGAACGTTTTATGGAATCCGATTATTTTGCTAGTGTTTGAACTTGCGAGAAGCTAGACTCGCAAGTCGAGTGCTAGTAGCTGCTGCGAGTTTCACGGTACACTTGAGGTGCCAGACTCGATAACTAGCATGAATCTAGCTGACGAGTCTATGTAGTACTCGCAAACTTTTATGGAACCGGCCCCAGGTGAAATAGTTGACGTTAATACTCGAAAACTTGCTTGAGTAGATGGGGATCCATCGTGAAAATTTTTTATGTTAAGGATTTCCCTCAATCACCTCATGCCAAGTCCAAATCTCTGTATCGTTTCGTTGGTAATACAACGAAGCTGTCGGACGAACAGAGAAAGCTAACAATATAGAGAGAAGTGGTAACTGTTGGGCCAGAGTTGGAAGTGGGTCGCAATTTCGTGACTCGCGGGTACCCGCGACCCGCGGACCCATGACCCGCGACCGACTGAGACTTCGTCGACCCACTTGACCCACATCTTAAATTTGGACATTTTTGCTTATTTAAGTACTCTATAGCATTCATCGAGCAAAATTAACTGTTTAAAAATGTACATAGTGAAGTACTCAAACTTTCAAACAAAACTTGGCGTTCACAGCTAACTCCGTCAGATTTCATCTACGTTTTCGTTAGTTCTGAGGATGCTATGCTATTTCAAAAGTGTTGGGACGGTCTGTCGGGAGGATCGGTCAGTAGAATCAGTAGTTAGGCAAAGTTTCGAAGAAAGTCTAGGCAAATTTTGAAAAAAGTCTATTTTCTTGTAGTAGGCAAAGTTTTGAAGAAAGTCTATTTTCTTGTAGTAATTTCGTTAAAGTTCAGTTCATTCTTATTTATTTTTACAGCTAAGCAGCAACTACCGCAGGAGTGTTTACATTACACCTGGATATGATAGCAAACTACCATTTTAGCAGTTTATTTATATCATACGCTTTGTTAGCACCTACCAATAAACTTAGGAATGATCATCACTCTTTGAACGATATCGAAATTTCAAGCTTGACATTAATTACTTATTGGAAGCAGCTCACACTCTTTACGGAAAGATAGATTTGCAATTTGCAAGTTAGCGAATAAATTAAATCTTAACATAAATTGTAAATTTTCTGGTGAAATTAGCCCAAAAGATGGTGTGAACAAAAATAACTCTTGACCCGCTCTGACCCGCGGGTACCCACGGGTCGCGGGTACCCGCGACCCACTTCCAACTTTGTGTTGGACTCGACTTAGCAGCAGAAGACACGATATATACACAACTGCTTCTTTCCAGCCGCCACAGAAAACCGAAACCTGACGGAACAGTTCACGGGACACGCTGATCTCACTCTTAAAAAACCATCTCCGATATTTCCCAGAAGCACTAAGGAATATGCTGTAAATCTGTAGACGTTAAATTCAATTATAACAATGAATCTACGAGCAGAACAAATAAAAACAAACCGATAGAACAAAGCTTTAATATAAAACCTTCAAACGAATATAAACAAGTTCATGTTCTAAAGTTTATTGATATTTACACACACTGTACAAAAATTACATGAACGCATACATAGACACTTTCATACGATCGGGAAGTCAACAATATTAAACAGTCGGTTGCAACAAATATGATTAACTTCTAGCTAAAATGTTATTAGCTAAAGTCTGACACAAAAATGTGTGTACAAAATCTGTAAGGCCTCCAGTGAACTCAATATACGTCGTAACTCCATAAAACCATATATTTTCGGAATCCTTGCAGCGAGACAAACATTTTTATAAAATTTAAATTTTTTTAAAATTTCAAAAATTTTAAAATATCGGTTTTTCGGGTAATTTTTTCGGACCGTTCAAGCCAGGGTTTTTTTTGGTTTTCGGATTTGCGTCAACCTTGCGTCCAGCTAATTTTAAGTTGCGTCCCGTTAAGAAATTTTGCGTCCAGGTAAAATTATTGTTTTAGCGTGTTTTATATGCAAAAATTGTATTCTTTATAAAAATGTCGATTATTTCTTTAGTGAAACATAATTTAATCGTATGAAAAAGTACTTAGAACGGCGATGCTACTGAGAAGTAATGCACGATTACAAAATATGTGAAATATGCCCTATATATACACGACGGGGGGTCTGGGGGGCGGCGCCCCCCAGAAGTTGAGAAAATTTTTTTGCGATTACGGAAAAATTCGTAATGCAAATGTTCAAAACGATTTAATTCACATCTGTTGTATCTAACACATATCATGACCAATTTTTGATATTATTGACACACATTATTCAGATGTTTTGATGTTATAGTTAAACTAATTAAGAATTAGTTAAATAGCTATAAAATTAATATCATTCAGAACAAAGGCAGTAATCCTGTTTTGAAAACTCAGAGAACTAATGAATCCCGGAAACATTATGACCAAGAAGCAGCGGGGGGTCTGGGGGCGGAGCCCCCCAGAAGTTAAAGAAATTTTTTGAAATTACGAATAAATCCGCAATGAAAATGATTAAAAAGATTAATTTGTCATCAGATACATTTAACTAAAATACCTAATGCAATATTTGTGTAAATTACATTTGTAAATTATAGAATTTTGAGTGGTTTTCATTTTGAGAAGGAATAATCAATAAACAAAGAGCGTGCATGCGATGCGTAGTGCAGTATTAATCAAAGGCAAAAACAATGAAATATTAACGTTGGTTACGAATACGATTGATTAACCCTTTAATGCCTGAATTTCTTAAGGACAAACTTTATTCGATGACTGCGCTAGAATGCTTTAAGGTGGTGATTCCTTTTAGAGACATCAACTTTGAATCATTATTGCTCAACCATTACTTGGAGTTAAGAAGCCATTTTTAGATCAAAATGCAGCGTTACATTTGCTCTTTCTAATTAATATAACAAAACTAACTTTAGTTCTTGGAAATTATTTTACTGCATTTTCGAAGTATATAATTTAATTTTTCAATTTTTTTGCAGACTAAAGTAAATTTTTTCGTGAGGCATCGGCCACATCATTCGATTCCACTATCAAATAGCTGGGGACCCTTTTTTAGTTATTATGAAACCGCTCTTCGTTGTAAAGAAATTAGCTAAAATGTATGCTCAACCTGAATTTTGCCTACTTTTTCCAAATTTGTCAAGCGATTGCTTTAGCTAGAAAGCAGCAATCGGGGCAACCAAAAAATCGTCCCTGGGTATTTTAGTGTAAAACACGTCCACTAAGTGGCAACCATCTAGCTTGCATAGTAAATGCTCCACAATCGCTGGAAAAAATTTGGTCATGTTTTTGCAAAAACTACATGTTCTGTGATAGCAGCGCACGGGGTAGTAGTTAGAAGATTAAACTGTCACGGATAATCGGTCTCGACGAGACCTTCAAATTGACACCCGTAGTTTAATTTTACGGCTTACGTAGCGCAAGAAATGTCGGATCATTTGATTTCTGCAAAAATGACAAGTTTTCAACGCCAAAATAGGAAAATCGACTATATCTCACGATAGCAAAAAGCTAGAAAGGTACTTCAAAAAGCAAAAACGTAGAGCTCAACAAGATCTGTCGCATGAATATAATCATAACTATGCAGCTACTGTGACTGTCTATTTGTCAAAAATCGGTAAAAACAGCCCTGAACGGAGACGTCGAATTTTTGAAGCGGGATTGCGCGGAGGGTGTTAGAATGCTAAAAGAACTTATTTTGGAAAGTTTCATCAAATTTCATCTTGATTTGAACCGTCAATCAACAATATGTGCCCAAAAGGAATCACCACCTTAAATGAACCAAACCAAAAATTGGATGCTCTACAAATTTGGTTGACTTTTGGTAATTAAGGGATTAACCCTGAGAAGCTGAAAATGTTTTGACAATCCAGTCAAGAACAAAATTTAGACTTTAAAAACTGTGCTAATGCAATTGTATGAACCTCATTACATTACATGATCCCAAAAATTTGGATATTAGGCTACGGCTACAAATTTTATTAATAATGGGTTTTGACCTGTAATGTATCGATACAGGTAGATAACTCAACTAATAACTCAACAAGTACTGACACATTACAAAGCGTTGGCATTCGATGACATAGTGGAAAACACCAGGGGGTCTGGGGGGCGGAGCCCCCAGAAACCGAGAAAATTTTTGGAAGATATGGAAAAATTGGTACTGGAAACATTTAAAGTTTTCACTCTTACAAAAGTGAATTTTCTCCCGAAATAATGTTGCGTCTAGCTTGCGTCCCGTAAAAATTTCGTTGCGTCAAGATAAGAAACTTTGCGTCCAGACGCACTTCTGGACGCAAAAAAACCCTGCTTGGAGGAGTTATGGCTTTACTCCTCCACAGAACCGCAGCTTGGCAGCGAACATTTTCCGATTATTTCCGGAGATTTTGGACCAAAACATTTGTTACCTAAATAATGACTCGGCTTCTCCCACAAGTTCGCACAAGCAAAACACCAATACCACCAAAAGAAAGCTCAGCCAGTCTGCAACAAGTGATTAATCTCTTATATGTATTATCTGGTTTAGATTTAAATTTATTTCATCTTCAAATCTATACAAGTAACTGTAGCATTCTAACCAACAGTGTTATCGTAGACTGCAGCATAGGGCACTGTCTGTTTCCCGTAGCTGGCAAGAATCGGTTTTAGACTTGAATACATGACAGACACCGGATCAACGAATGTTACATAATTCCCGATCTGATCAGCTGTGCTAGCTACAATGAACAAATCCACAAACACTTTAGTTACGTCTGACATTACATAGATTAAATGAAAGACACGCGATCATGTCCTTGTCCTTAATAATGTATACCATACAAGGAAGAAAATCAGTACGAAATCCTTCTTTTAAAGTAGGTTCACAGTAAACTATCTTTTCAAGAAAGTTCCTACCACTGTGATGGACTAAAACAACGACAAGAAGTTGAGAAAACTACTTAATCAGTTCGGCCACAAATTGTAAAGTCTGTAAAGTTATGAATACTGTCAGCGTATTCTAGGCTTCAGCATCTCAAAAAACTAAATGTAGTAATTAACGAACTGTTTTACCGGATAAAGTAACAAACCTTTATCATATACATATCTTTGATAATCCACCTGAATGATTGGTATTCCACTCTGGTCTGAAACCTTCTCCACGGCTCCTTTTACAGTGGCATTGGATGCAAAACTGATGAGTGCAAGCAGGTTGCTGTTCTTTATTGATTCGCAAACTAAACTTTAATATATTAATAACTGATTTTTTGGCGACTCAACAAAAACAGCTGCCTGCATGACCGAGACAGTAACTTTTAATCGGTAACTTCATACATATATTAGGGAAGAACATAAGTGCATATAGAAAGAATGAACTATGTTCAATAAAGATATTGTTAAATTTATAGTTTACATACGATGATTATGGTGGTTTGCAGAGACCGATTACAAAAGAGTAAGTCAGGCGTTCTTCTTGCTAACGGCTGACCTCCCACAATTTCTACGTAGTGAATCAATTAAATCTGACCGCTATGCTCACATTCTAAACCTTGAAAAGGTCTGCTCTTAGCGTGTATCAGATAAGCTAAGATATAGCTAAGCTTATGATATACAACTCCTGCGGAGACTTAGTGGTAGAGATGAGCACGCGTCGGATTTTTTCGGTCCGGCCCGCCAAAAGAAAAATTTCAAAATTTTACTAACAATATTATTTTAAAGGTTTCAATGCAAGATGGAGAAGCTAAATTATGCTACGGAATGTTAAATTTTGCCATAAAATAACCAGAATCAGTAAATGTGTAGCTAATTTTAGTGATTTTTCAACATTTTCTAAAATTGATCGGGCTCCGTTTCGGCCAACTCAGGCCCGCAAATGAAAAATTTCTCGGCCCCGTCCGGGCCTGCCCGCTAACCATTGGAAGTCGGCCCGGTGTCGTATACTATTTTGCCACCTATGCTAAAATGTCACCTAAGCTAAGTTTTCACAGAAAAGGCTCGTTACTTTTCCAATCTCATTATTTTTAATGGCATTGGATAGCTCTTGCAAAGACGATTGTTTTGATATAAAACAATGTGGTAATTAAGCTAATTATAGCTGCTAATTAACACTTAAAATTAACATGGGAAATTTTCAAATTTAAGGTAAAACCTATCATGTTGTATATCATTCGAAAGCTCTTGACGAGGCGGATTCAATGGACTAACAATTAAACTAATTAGTTAAGCTAGTCGAAACTTTAGCCGAAAAATCTATTTTTCGGTAACATATGGAGTTCTTACGCATTGCTAGGCCAATTAGTTGGTTTAATTGTTAGTCCATTGAATCCGCCTCGCCAAGAGCTTTCGAATGATATACAACATGATAGGTTTCACCTTAAATTTGAAAATTTCCTATGTTAATTTTAAGTGTTAATTAGCAGCTATAATTAGCTTAATTACCACATTGTTTTATATCAAAACGATCGTCTTTGCAAGAGCTATCCAATGCCATTAAAAATAATGAGATTGGAAAAGTAACGAGCCTTTTCTGTGAAAACTTAGCTTAGGTGACATTTTAGCATAGGTGGCAAAATAGTATACGACACCGGCCCGCGGCCGACGGGCCAAAATGCTCATCTCTACTTAGTGGTTTTAATGATGCTACTGTTCAAGTTCCCAGAAAGGCTAGCATGTTCTATCGAAAAGCACAGCTCACACTACAGTACACAGGTTTTGTAAAAACAACGCCTTTCTTAAAATG
Organism: Trissonchulus latispiculum; assembly: GCA_030248195.1. Lineage (NCBI taxonomy): Eukaryota > Metazoa > Nematoda > Enoplea > Enoplida > Ironidae > Trissonchulus > Trissonchulus latispiculum. Next base: position 5,465 of record JASAND010022766.1, on the reverse strand, counting down.
TTTCTTAAAATGTTATTATATGATAATAACAATTAGGAAAGAATATTACTAGATCTGGCGGAGTCATCTGCATTATTTGCGGGTGGTTGCACTGATTTGAACTGTACTGAACTGGATACGAATTCGAAGGTAGTATTGTAAAATTTTTCAGCCTTGGCGTAGTGATCATATATCCCGTCATTAATAGTTCCTGAAACAATTTCGAACTGTTAAACTTTCTGATCTGTCACGCTAATAGTTCCTGAAACAATTTCGAACTGTTAAACTTTCTGATCTGTCACGCACACTCTTTGAAAAGTTCCAGTAGAAACTACAGGAATCACTTTTGTACATGATAAATACAACAGGATTTGTAGAAAATACAGGTATGGCTTGTAGTTTCTACAGGGCATCGCTAGTAGTTTTTACCGAAGATACGTTTGTAGTATAGATTACAATTTAGACAAGTATTCAATGCAAATAAAACCTGTAGTTTTCACTGGTTTACATGTTTACCCTGCAGGTTGTTTACGCTGATAACTCAAACTAAGTATGTAAGGACGACAGTGATTACAGTTGGTTGAAGACAAAAGTTTTTTGAAGTTTTTCAAATTTTCCATCTTTCAACACTCTGTGAGTGATTTTTTTGTAACGGCCGCACCCTGCCAATATTTTTGGAGCGGGAGCTTCCCCGCACCTGAACTGAACTCCCGCAACGAAGTCTACAACAAAGAACCTGATACGAAAATTTCATAACATCATTGCGATTGCTACGCGACTTGCAGATTTCTGAAAATGCTAGCACGGCTGGAGAACTTTAGAACGAATTTATAAAACTGGCTCCCTAATCCAACAAAGAATTGGCTAACTATTATATTTACTTAGTAGATTACTTTAAAAAGGGTTAAAAACTAAATAATCAGCTAAAGTAAAGATTAAAAGTATTTATACAGAAAATGTAACTTCATTAAAGTGGAATTTTAGTTTTAGACATAGGAGCAGGAGCTTACCTATATTAAATTGTTCAATCTGAGCCTGAACATACACGCCAAGAAGCAAGACAAAAAACGCTATGTCGTGTTCAGCAAGCATGTATTTGGCCAATAAATTATGAATATTGTAATAAAACTAGAGGCTGGCTTCACAGATATGTATCAGGCGTAAGCTGAAAATGTTCAAACAGCCAATTCTTTTTCTATCAGCGCTTTCACCTTTATGATAATAATAGCACGCCTAAATTTGACACTCATTTGAAGTAAGCTTTACTCCAAGATGGAATATAGAAATATTCTCAAAAAAGTGAACCATGCATTATGAATCCAAAAATATCTCAGCTTATTATAACTTTATGATTATTTCATCATCATGCACGCCCCTCCTTTCAGATCTTAGAGTCACTAACCTCCAGCTACCTTAAATTATGTATGACACTTAGTGAAGTATTGGCTGTCCAACAAAGCAGGTAATCAAGCACAATTTTCAACTCAGCTATCCCTTAGTCTAAAGCAAGTCAGTTTTCACCAAGTTTTTGAACAGTGCACTTACCCCTATGAAAACAATTACGCAGGTTTCAAAGCAGAATTTTATTATGACCGACACTGCATTCGTTTTGATAGAAAGTGAATAATATAATTGGCTTACCCTGAGCTTGGGTTGAGACGGGAAATACCATATGAAAGTCTTTTTAAGCGGAGGATTATGTAAGTTTTATACTTACTGGAGAAGAAAGTGATAACAAAATATATAAACAAATGTTCACAAGATAAGAAATCACAACTCGGTACTGATTTTATAAATTTTGCTTATAGGAGTTACCATTCGCAAACGCAAAGCTGGTTCTCGACTACCTTCGTACGTCACACACCTATAGCTCAGATTAAGTTTCTTTTCTTACACAAAATCAAAGTCCTTGTTATTTTAGTGTAGTCAATTATGATAGACATAACTGAGCTGCACACTGAAGTTGCCTCAAGTAAATTTGGCGGGTTTTGGCATTTCTACGTTTCTGAATAGTAATTGATTTAGCACAAGGTGCCATGCTGCCCACCGGCGTGCGGCGCTTGAGTTCTAAAATGCTACTTCAATTTAGGTATATATATAATTCAGCATAAAAGCATAAAACACAGCCTCGTCAGAATGACATACTCAGTCACTACGTCAGTGCCTAGTGAATTTGAGGTTAAAGAATGATTAGTATGTAATTAATACTTGAAGAGAAATTCTAATAACTAAAGATTTTTATGAAATTCGTTTCCATCAATTCCTAGTGGACCAGTTGTTATCTGACATGTCCAGGAGGGGAAGTTCTGGGAGGTGAACCTTCGGCCGAAGGCGTCGGAGAACGGAATTTTTCCGGTTTTTTGCCCTAAAAAACCGGAAAAATCTGGATTCTGGGGGGTGAGGTCCAGGTCGAGGGATGAACCCCCCCAACCCCCCCCCCCAAGCGCATGAGGTTGTCATAGGGTCGATACACAAAAACTACTTAAACGGCTTAACTTAAACGAAGTGGTTTTTTGTGAAACCAATTTCTACTTAAACGACTTAAACTACTTAAACGACTTAACTTAAGCCGTAGTCGTACCTGGATGGTAAACGCTGGGATTGCTTAGCAAGCATATCTATTTGCATTTGCATATTTCTGGTCGCAACAATCACGTCATTATTAGTAAACGTCATGTGCTTGGGGTAGAGATGAGCACGGGCCGGATTTTTCCGGCCCGGCCCGGCCCGGCCCGCTCCAAAATCTTGCTCGGCCCGGCCCGGCCCGGCCCGCTGTCAAAACTTTTCGGCCCGGCCCGGCCCGCAAGGTAACAAAATTGGGCCCGGCCCGGCCCGCCAAAAGAAAATTTCGAAAATTTAACCAACAATATTATTTCAAAGGCTTTAGTGAATGCTGGAAACGCTAAATTATGCTACGAAATGTTTAATTTTGCTGTAAAACAACCTGAATGAGTAAATGTAATTATGATTTTAGTGATTTGACAACATTTCTTAGAGTCCAACCGGCCCGTTTCGGCCCGCTCCGGCCCGCTGTTAAAAAATTTCTCGGCCCGGCCCGGCCCGGCCCGGCCCGGCCCGCTTACCAATGGATGTCGGTCCGGCCCGGCCCGCGGGCCGGGCCGACGGGCCGAAATGCTCATCTCTAGCTTGGGGTTCAGTTGGGGACGTTCTCCTCAGATCTGGAGCTCACCCCTACAGGAATCCGGATTTTCGGAGGCGTTCGGTTGCTCCACTCATCCTCCCCAATTCCGCTTCATGCACATGCATGGTTAGCGTTCTCTACATCCCTATATCTTTACTACATTGAAAAATATTAGAAAAAACAACTGTTTAACCTGCTAACTTTCAACATTCTTGCCTGGATCGTCCTATTGACTAATAAAGAGAGCAAATGTCATTCTGGCAGAATAAGAAGCGAAAACACTGCAGTTTTGGATTCAACCGATGGAGGACTTTTAGTAAAAAGTTTGTTAAGCTTCTAGTCTGACAAATAAAACGGTGAGAAAAGGAACGGTATTATAACATTTATAATATTCATCATCGTCCCCAAACAATGTCTGAACTCCCAAACAGTTACAGTATCTTCCAATACTAGTGAATGCATATAATCAAAAGTTGCAATCAAAACTTATCCAGGTTTTCTGGAATTCCTGTGGAAATGGTACCTACTGGTTACTGCAGATCTCCAACGTTTAGGTTTGTCTAAGATTTATCAATATTGAAATTGCCTTGATAATAAATTTTTACGATAATTCAGAAATTGCGGTCCCTTTTAAGACTTTTGCGTTTTCTTGATTTGGTTTGGTTATTTGGAAAACTAACTATTTCAGAGAAAAGCCGTTTATTTAAAGCTACCTCGTGCCCTGCTCTAGGCACATGGTAGATTAGATTACATACTTGGCCATGTACTGTTTGTTGCTGTAGTGCTTAGATAGGCGATCCCATCCTAATCAGTTATTATCCCTCTAATGGTTTCTGCAAACCTTTTTGCGATTTCTTTAATTTATAAACTAAATCGGCTTCTGAGATTATTTTGCTTTGGATTTTATTTATTATTTTTGATTTATTTACTTCATATTTTATTATTATTCTTTGTTATTTTTGATTTCTCAAAACACGGGCAAGAATATGCAGGCTCCGGCTGGGTGGAAACCCGTATTACTGCAGAAGAATATTTAGGTTGATTTGCTCGAAACCTTTCCATTTCCGTAATTTATTTTCCGAGGTAGGCCAAGTCAATGCAAAAATGCTGTTGGAAGTCAGGCTGGAACACCGCTCCGCTCGAAAACGTTTGACTATTTCTTGTATTTCAAAACCGACAATTGTAATTAAAACAGCACTGAGGTGTAGCAGCTAACATTGAATTCCACGTCGATTTGTTTTTATCATATTTCGTCAAAGTTTTTCGTCAAAGTTCGAAACTATCACAGTTTGTTTATATGAGCTGCTAGTTGCCTTGTTTGGTTGAATCAAAGAAACGGAATAAACTGATCGGTCCCGTTCGCTTTTGGACCATACATGTGCTTGGGGGGGGGGGGGTGGGGGGTTCACCCCCCAGACCTGGAGCTCCCCCCACAGAGGGGTCCCTCACTCACCCCAGAGTCCGGATTTTTCCGGTTTTCTGGCGGACTCCGGCCACCGGTTCCCCCTCCAGAACTTCCCCTCCTGCAAATGTCTGTTTTGGACTCCATACGTTAGTTAACAAAAATAATTAAACATGTGTATTTAGCTGTAATTAGTTAAGAATACAAGAATACACTGTTCAACAGTAGCTTGAAATGCCTTGAAATGTCACCACCAGGTGCTGTTTTGCTGTGCAGGATTGTTTTTGAGGACCAATCACTGCATAAATACAATGCAAAATGTATCAAAAATTAGGAAGGTAGTGCAATTTCGGTACAGTACTTTCTCGATCTCGTTATCATCAATCAAAGGTTGTTTCGATGTTCGCTTCCTTCTGTCATGTTGAGTTGAAGGCGGTTTTTGTGAAACGTCGAGAATATAGACAAATTCAGCTAAGGCAACTTTGCTTGGGTTAGACTACTGGCGCTGTTACTGGAGACGGTGAGAGGCTCGGTGCAGAACTTTAGAAATTTAAAAAGTCTTACAACAGTGGAAATTTCCTTGTTTGAAAACTATACGAATATCGGAACTAATATGCAAATTAGAAGTTTGGCATTTTCGTAATATGCAAATTAGTTTTGACAGTATTTAAGGGAGGGAATTTTCGTCATTTCCGGTCACTTTCGATTGAACCCAAAATCATCATCGAAATTGGAGAAGCCGCGCCCAGGATCAAGGTTAGAGGTTGGTTGAAAGCGTTGGGGTAGTTTAATTTAAAATTGTAATTGTACACGGTCATTTTGTGTATACCTTGTACAAAATTGTTGTCTTTGAAATAAATTCAGTTTCGTTTGACTTTTACTGTTAACTTCAAAATCACACACTCATTACGAATCTACATAGTAATCTCTTTCTTCTTTCAC
>JASAND010022765.1:0-11808 GCA_030248195.1 Trissonchulus latispiculum | reverse complement strand
CACTGGCGGATCCAGGATTTCGTGACGGGGGGGGCGGTAAAATATTTCCAGCGGGGGTCTGGGGGGCGGAGCCCCCCAGAAGTTGAAGAATTTTTTTTGTTTTTGCAATAAAATCGGCCTTCGGATCTTTAATTCTTTTTATACTGAAGAACCGAACAAATTTTTTAAAATTCTTGACAGTTTTAGGCAAAAATGGTAAGTTTTTCCGAAAAATGGGATGCATTTTAAGCTTTTTCTTCACAAATGCAATAAATATGCGGTTAAAAAGCAGAAAATTCGCGCCGAAGGCGCGAAATTTTTTGGTTTTTTGCCCTTTTTCCTCTTTCTCTCCTTAATTTTTCCTACCTTCGAATCGCGACGGGGGGGGGCGGCCGCCCCCCCGCCCACCCCTGGATCCGCCCCTGTATCAAGGTTACCACTTTTTGCAATTTTTTGTAGTCTTCTAAGCTTAACTTTATATGCAGCAAGCGACAGCAAACTGCTTTACACCATTAAATAGAGCACATCTCGAGCATTCCAGCGATGTATAAATCATGCTCTAAAGTTTTGTTGATCTCTTGCAATAAACCTTTGAAGTTTACCAACTTTTGTTGGGGGGGGGGGATAAAGTTAAAAAGATCCGTTTTTTGCTGTTATCATATTTGCCTCCGATTTCTATTGTTTAAGATTTTTTAAGACTTTAAGACTTTTCACATACAATTTTGCTTGCTTTTTTAAATTCGTTTAATGCGCGCAATTGTCATGCGCAGTTGTATAATGACTGTGCGCATTGTTCCTCATCCTACGTTCTATAAACACTATGTATACGTACGTATACGTGTACATAAAATACTTCACTAATAGCATGTGTAATTTACGTAGTGCATACGTGGGTGGTATATATATAGATTGTATGGTGACAGTTTTGTGTAACTCTTTCTGCCTTTCTCTATGTTAGAAGCGAACCCCTTCCCTTTCAGAGCGTCCTTGTTCTAGCAAAAGTTGCAGGCTGAGATGGCACTTTAATTTTACAGCGCTTATTTCGCTGTGCGCAGCGCAGTTTTGAATAGGGAAATTAGGGTCATCTTGCTTAACAATAATATGTATGTCTGGAGGTGTTATTGTGTGTATACTATAAGCTCCTAAAATGTGTGTGATTGTGATAATAGATAGACTAGTGTTTGTAGTTGTGTTTCACTTTGGCCGGAAAGTAGTTAAGAGACTTAATGTTGTATATATTTCTTTACTTTAGTTATTATGAATACTTAGACATTGTGTTTAAGAATCGAGAAAAGTTATTGTAATTTGGTTTGGTTTTTATTTTTGAGGTCGTAGTTTTTGGTTTAAAGCTGAGGTGACCGTTAGATTATAGTCTAATTTCGAAGTTTGCATTTTTTCAAAAGTTTTTCTTACCTACGTGTTCCCTCCTCATTCTGCAATGCTATTTTTGGTCTCAGTTCCAGGGTATTTTAGGTGAGTATATAATCCCTGAGGGAATTTGGGGGGAGGAGCTTTTTTGCAGGAAAGTGCTAAAAATTAGTATTTGGTAGCAAAAAGCCTGCTCTTCCAACGTGTTCACAATAGGGCGCTGCTTCCTTATTTTTCATTCTTTTTCATAAGTGTATTTGCATTTTGCATATTAAGTGTCTTTCTGCGCATCGGAGTTTTCTTAATTCCAAGCCGCTACGCTACGGTTAGAATTTTAGGGTGTGGGTAAAACCCGGCCCCGGCTCCGGCTCCGGCCCCGGCGCGCCTGGGTAAAACACGGCCCCGGCCCCGGCGCATGCATTTGTTTTAGGTGGGTAAAACACGGCCCCGGCCCCGGCGCAGGGTAAAACCCGGCCCCAATGTTTAGAAAACCCGGCGCAATTAAACACGTGCGCATACACGTGTATTATGCATGCAAATACAGAATACATTGTATTTGCGTATAACTTAGTTATAACCTATAACTTATAACGTATAACAATAATGCAAACAGTATATGTAATCCCGTGCAACAGTGGAAAAGTATAAAATATACGCATTGTTTTGTTTTCATTATGATTTTTTGTTCTGCCTGGAGGCAGAACAACTTACACGGAAAATGGGTATCAATTGCACTATGAAGAGCTTCTGAATTCAAAAAGGGCCTATTCTCAACATTGGTTTAGTATAGTGTTGAGCTCTTTTTTTAACCAAAGGGGGCCTAAAAGTAACGACTGGTGAATTTAGACTTTTTAATTTTAATTAATTTTTATTTCAAGTGGATGATTATTTAGGATGCTCTAATTGTGCTTCTGGCTTTTTTAATTTGCTTACAATTTTCCATGTCCCCCCTTTGAGCAGTAATTTCTATTATTCAGATATTGTCTTGCCCCCCCTTCAAACTGTGACTATGACAATAGTATTGAAAGATTCCAGTATTTATGCAAATGAGCACTGCCGATTTTGAGAACAGTACGCAAACATCCTGCCAGCCGACTGACTGCATCTGATAGCTGTTGCGGTTGAGGCACAAAAAGATAAATACTGGGATGGATGAATGGAAGTAAAATTAATAGTACCTTTTGACTTGTTGCCAAATTTATCTGTAGTATTCAACTGAATTTGAAGCATACACAAACAACGAAGCACTGTTAGCTTATTTTTACTTCAGTCTTCAATCAATAGCTTCAATCGTTCTACATAAGTCCGAAATTGTTACTTGGTTGCTGCTTTTTAATTCTGTAGTGTTTACTGCAGGGCTAGCATTTGGAACATGCGTAGTTGACGTTGACGAGGTTCAAGCAGGTGGGAAGGAAAACTATATCAGCGGTAAACAAACACTGCCCACTAGTCAAATGCCCGCTGATTCAAGCAAAGCCTAGTGTCACATTGAATTTTACATCGAAAGGCACCAAAACAATCAGGGACGTTGATTGTATTTTATAAAAGACAGAATGAGAGATAAAATTTGGCAAAAGAAGAGCACTGTCTCATGCAGGCGGAGTGCGTAACAAAACATTACTTCCAAGCAGTTGTTTTTAAAGCTCAGTTGCAGAACTATACCCCTTTCAGGGGTCCTCTTGTTCACAGTTAAGTCACCCAATTACATATTTTTCTTATACATTGCGTTTAATGAAACATTTTGCGTTTAATGAAACATTTGCGTTTTATGAAATAAATGCATAGCAAAGTTTTGAATTTATTTTGACCATACATCACGAAGTTTTAAAACAATTTGAAACAATATTTAGAAACAATACCTACGTAATTAAAAAAGCACGCAAGAAATTTTGCTGACATAGTTACACCAAATAAAGAAAATTACGATCAATTTAAATTTAAATTTTAAAATTCAAACATTATTAACTTGTAACGTTTACTATGGGGGGATAAGACATACCAAAATTTTCCCGTTCTCCTTGATGTCCCGGTCCCCCTTGGAAAACGCAAAACTTAAATTTTTTGAACTTTAGGAATTTCAAAGGAATTAATAATTTTGAATAATTTTAAGCTTTATAATTGGTTCTTACAAAATATGCTTCATATCATTTCAAAATTATTTATTTTCATAAGTACCAACCATGCATTAATGCTAAATGGCTAGAAAAGGTTTCGTAACACACTGTAAAGTATAATACTAAACTCATAAACTACGCCTTAAATCTTTACACATATGCGTAATTACACATACACCTCTGTTATACTGCATAAGAATTTACACTATAAGTGCGCCGGGCTAGTGCGCCGGGTTTTACCCACTTATTAAACTATGTGTGCGCCGGACTGGGGCCGGGGCCGGGTTTTACCCATGTGCGCCGGGGCCGGGGCCGGAGCCGGGTTTTACCCAGACCCGAATTTTAAGCGTTTTGAAAAATTGGCGTTTTAAGCCCGGTTTACACGGGCAAATTCGAGCAAACTGTAGTTTGCTCTGATCGGAGTAAACTGTGGCTGGTGTGACTTACACGAGCAAATTTGGCCAGCTGCAATTATTGTCGAAGCAAGTCACAGCAAACCAGGACTCAACCAGTCCTGTTGTGCCTATAGCAGTCTGCTCCTACATCGCTGCAGTCGTCAGCTGTATTCTGATTGACTGTTCGAATTGGCAAGTTTGCTCCAAGAGCAAACTTGTTTGCTTCAGTTTGCTCTCCAGTGCACACGGACAAATTATATACTCCTGATCTTAGTCAGTGAGCAAACTAAAAGGTTGTTCCACTTTGCCCGTGTAAACCTCAGGGTTGGGAGTCTCGGTCTCGGTCTCGCTCACCCAAAACTTTCGGTCTCGGACCGAGACCGGAAGTTTTTTGAAAACATCAAATTTCAGCGAAAATTTTAAATCAATGCAACGAAAATTAACAGACGAGGTGCGGAAACCGTATGTTTATGTGTTAAATTCCCTAATACTGGGCCTAAGCCTCAAAAACTGGAAGAAATTAAGTTTATGCTTAAAATGCCCAGTCTCGGTCTCGGTCTCGCCCAAAAGCCGAGACTTGGCCAGTCTCGGTCTTGGTCTCGGTACCCTGGTCTTGGTCTCGTTCTCGGTCTCGGTAAAATCTCGGTCTCGCCCAACCCTGGTAAACCTGGCTTAACACATGGCACTGAAAATTCGGGGGCGGTCTGCCCCCCCCCGGCTGCGTGCCTGCTTACGTACCTCACATCATATCTGTGCACGTTATATATACTCATACGATTTGAGCTTTCTTCAATTTATTTGTCCTACCGGAACTAGTTCGTGTAAATCTTTAAACCGTTGACTGGCAGTATATATGTATTCTGTAGTTCGCTACCGTTTGAGATTTTGTTTACACACTCTTAGCTCTGTCGAGACTTCTGTGCAACTTATGAATACGTACTTGTTGTTATTTGAATGTGCTTTCAAGCATCTACGTACTTGCTAATGCTATATATATACAGTCGAAGATGAGTTTCACTTTTCATCTGTTGTTGATTGAGTATATCCCAAGTCTGATTTTGATACATGCATACACCAGCTACACGCACACAGGACACTTTGTGGACGAAAGCGCATATTACGTAAGCCTACGGACGTATATATATATATTGTACGTAATATACTCAGTTGCGCAAATGAGTATATAGCATCAAGTGTTATTTACTTACTTTCAGAGAAAAAGCACAACTTTTGCATTTTCTATTTCTATCTGCCTCTTTATTATACAAGAGTTCAAATTCACCTTCATACGTACTTACCTATACTTATTTTTGTGATTGTTTGTTTTGTTCTACTAAGCTTCCGCCATGCTCTACTGATTTTTGAGCTCAGCTGTGAGCTAAGTTTTTGACTGGTTTTTTGAGCTTTGGTCTAAGTGCTCTTCCTTCCTATTGTGGTGTAACCCTGGGTTTACTTTACTGGGGGGGGGGGGGGGGGGGGGGGGGCCCCCCCCACTTTTCGGGGTTCCCCCCCACTCGACCTCTTCCCCCACCCCCACTTGTTCGGGCTTCCCCCCCACTCACCCTAGGTGCCCAGAAAATGCCAAATTTTTAGGATTTTTGGTCAAAATTTTCAACATTTTTCCGGCTTCGCCGGAAACTTTTGGTCAAAAATCGTCTTTGGTGCTAAAACTCAATTTTTGAGCACTTTTATGCTTAGTTATAGCAGTATATGTAGAAAACAGGCTTTTTATACGGCATTTTTTAGCCCATTTTATTTCCCCCCCACTTTTCGACCTCCCCCCCCCCCCCCCCCCGGGGGCTCCCCCCCACTCTCCCCCCCCCCCCCCCCCCACTTTTTTTCGCCTAAAGTAAACCCAGTAACCCACCGGTAACCTGTACTACGATTTGCGATTTGAGTTACAAGTTCAGCATACGGTGTCCTCACTTTTTAAAAGTTCTGTCTAGGATGAAGGGCAATGCGGACACCGCTGTTTTACGGTATATATATATACAACAGTGATGGACACTTAGCCTAGTCAATTTTCGTAACATTCATTTAATATTTTTGCCGAAATTAGATGTTTTTAAAAAATTTCCGGTCTCGGTCCGAGACCGAGACTTTTGGGTGAGCGAGACCGAGACCGAGACTGGCCAAGTCTCGGCATTTGGGCGAGACCGAGACCGAGACTCCCAACCCTGCACTTAGGCCCGGTTCACGCTAGCGCACAAACACAAGCGCAGGAACAACCGGTTCACACTATTGAAAACTTGCACAAGCACAAGCTGAACGCGGAGTTGAATTCGGTTTCACTTTTTGCACAAGCACAACGTCAGCAGCCAATCGAAATTGTTCTACATTATGACGAGAAAGCGTGGCAAGGCTGAATTTGAAATTTTATTAGCTATGCTGGTCCCGTAGTGTGAACGTTTTCGTCTTGTGCCTGTGCTTGTGCGCTAGTGTGAACCGGGCCTAAGCCTAGACTCGCATTGTTTTGTTTTGTTTTGTCTTGCATTGTTTACTGTTTGTTGTTTCAGGGCGAAGACGGCCTCTCAAAGACCAGTATGGCCCTGATTATTAAAAAGTATGAAGCGCATCAGAATCTCCAGTCCACCTCTCCCACCGTCAAGACCCGCCGGTCTGGATTTCTGGGTCGTGTTGTTGGGGGTCAGACTCAGGGCAGCGATGGGACCGCCCCCAGTTCTTCCTCTCAGTCTGGAGGTGCTGGGCCCGTCCGGACTCCATGGAGGAGACCCCCCCCAGTGGTTTCGATGTTCGGGGGCTGCTCCGGCTGCGCGTAGCCTCAGAGCAGCGTCTGGCGAAAAGCAGAAGGAAAGGTTTGATTTATTTTTTCTCGTTTGAGGAGAAGGTAGGGAGGGCAGGGCATTTTCATTTTAAGGGGCTTGAAAGTGGAGCTCCTACCCAAGGAGGATGTGTACTTAAATTTTCGGCAGAAAATTAGCATTTAGCTAAAAATTGTATGGAAAATTCAACCTCGAAAACTTAAAGTTTGAATACTTTTGGGTGACCACCAAAAACGAAGGTGGGAACAGTGCCAGCAGGAAGGGGCTCTCACCCTCCACCACAAAAAAATGCCAGGAGTGGTCGCAGGCTTTAATTTCGTTTTTGATTCAATCAAAACTGCTCTTTCAGTCAATGTTTTTCTTGGCATCAATGGAAATGTCGACAAGCTACAGTTGGTGGGGAAGGGAGAAAGTAGGATGGTTTCTGGCTTATTCTGGGGGAAAATGTGGGCCCCCATGAAATTGAAATGCCCCCATAAATTCCGACCTTCCCCCATAACCCCAAAAATTGCCAAATTTCACCATTTTACCCCAAATTTTCAGAAACTTTCTTCGACCTCACCGAGAAATAACGAAATTTTCACTATTTTGAGCCTAAAATCTCATTTAAAAATTCGAAAAAGCTTTGAAAACATGATACATTTGGTGAGCCATCCCACATTATTTACATTTTGACCTAAGATAAGCCAGGATTCCCATAAAAGTTTGTCCGTCAACTGCGGTGGTGTACATGTACAAGTATGTACAATTGATTGGGATGCAGCCGAGAAGTACTGAGATGGTGGTGAACGGTTCTGCTAAAGGCTAGTGATGATGGTTTGTTTACTACATATATGCATTGTCAGATACCAAAGTATCACAAGGGTAATTCCTTTCCAGTTAATTATTCTACATAGTTCTACGTTGTTAATATTTTTGTTAATTTTTTACTTACAATATTACACTGATCGTTGCTTCCATTTTTCTGTCTCCTTCTTCCTCTGTTCTAGGTGAAAGTAGCAGTAGCGGCGGTGGTCTGCGTAAACGAATTCGTAAGCATGTCTATCGCGGCAGCTCCTCTTGGTCGTTACCCTCGCCCAAAGATTCCCCGGAGAATATGTTTGGAATGCGCCTTGAAGACTGTCCTACCTCGGGCCCGGATGATGTGAGTATCACAGAGGTTCTACTATATTAAATAGAAACGTTTTGGAAGAAAAGGAAGGGTGGGGAAGGTGTCGTAATAGATCTTGACTTTCTATTCAACAAAAATAATTCGTCTAAAGTCTGACCAAAAAATGTAGAAAGCGAAATTGTTTGCTTTATATCTCGTAAACGCTTCAAGATAACTGCCATAAATTATATATTTTCTGAACCGGAATGATGAGATCTTTCTTCTCGTGAAAAAATTTTTTTGAAATTTCCCGTGCGATTTCAAAGGGTGCCGCTTTTATATGTCCAGAAGGATTGGTAAATGCTACACCTACGATTTTTTCAGGAAAATTTCCCGTGACCGAATGTCCTACACACCAAAGTTCAGCTTTGATTTTGGTTGAAAATTGCGTGAGTTATTCCATTTTTTAGATTTTCAAAATCCTTTGATCTTTGCCGCTTTTTCGACTTTGACTGGTTGTTACTCGCCACTCGTTCAACGAAAAATTTTTCGATTGGTTTTCAGGACCGTCTGGTGTCCGCTTTCATCTGATATACGTGGTACTTCAAAATTTGAAAGTCGATTTTTTTTTCGAAAAATACCACTTTTTGACCAAAATTCCGGCAAAGCGAATCCACCAAAAGTGAATAAAAATAACATAATCATAAAGTTCATTATGAGCTGAATCCAACGATATAAAGTTTACGTGTCTTCCGACTTATATGGTGCCAGCAATGAATTTTTAAACATTTTCCTTATTTCAGCTGGTTTTTGCTAGTTTACGCTGGTTCAGGTAAATCTAGGCGGCAACAACAAGGAAGCCAAAAACCAGCTTGAAATAAGGGAAATGTTTAAAAATTCATTGCTGGCGCAATATAAGTCGTAGCCACGAAAACTTTATATCGTTGGATTCAGCTCCATAATGAACTTTATGATTATGTTATTTTTATTCACTTTTGGTGGATTCGCTTTGCCGGAATTTTGGGTCAAAAAGTGGTATTTTTCGAAAAAAATCGACTTTCAAATTTTGAAATACCACGTAATCAGATGAAAAGCGGACACCCAGGCGGTCCTGAAAATCCAATCAAAAAATTTTTTTCGTTGAGCGAGTGGCGAGTAACAACCAGTCAAAGTCGAAAAAGCGGCAAAGATCAAAGGATTTTGAAAATATAAAAAATGGAATAACTCACGCAATTTTCAACCAACAAAGCTGAAATTTGGTGTGTAGGACATTCGGACAAGGGGAAAATTTTCCTGAAAAAATCGTGGTTGTAGCATTTACCAATCCTTCTGGACATATAAAAGCGGCACCCTTTGAAATCGCACGGGAAATTTCAAAAAAATTTTTTCACGAGAAGAAAGATCTCGTCATTCCGGTTCAGAAAATATATAATTTATGGCAGTTATCTTGAAGCGTTTACGAGATATAAAGCAAACAATTTCGCTTTCTACATTTTTTGGTCAGACTTTAGTTGTTTAAATTTTTCGAGTTCAATTTTTTTGCAATTGTAAAAGCTAAGCATATTATGTTTATTATATAAGTGCTTGATACTTGTAGCCATCAGTTATTAAGGCTCGCTTCATTCCCCCCTTGAAAGTGAATGCCTGAAATCGTGCACCTCCAGAGTAATACTATGCATTGCATACGTATTTCACGACTATTGGGTTTTTAGTTCAGTCTTGTCCACTACTTTTTCCGTTGCTCTGTGTAATGTGCTTTACTGTGCCGGTCATATGTTTTTGTTTTTTTGTATTCCAGTATGTGCCCTTGCTGGTTCAGCTCTGCGTCAAAGTGGTGGAAGCCCATGGTCTGGAAACGGTGGGCGTCTATCGTATACCGGGCAACAATGCGGCCGTGTCCACCCTTATGGCTAGTCTGAACAAAGGATTTGAGCATGTAAGAGTACTGTGCAGTTGCTGTCTGCAGTATGGCACGGTGGGCCGGTCATCTTAGAATCATTTCGGTGGATCTGAATCCCCTTTTCCTAGTCGCTTTGTGAACAATTTTCCTTGTCAAAATTGATATTCAACCCCCTTGTTTATAGGATGTTTGTTGTTGTTTCATGATCACCTGGCGCTGTTTATGTAGTATACGCTGCTGGCATCGCCTATTAGGATGGATGGTAATCATCTTTTTTCATAAAGAAATAATGAAAAACGCATGCCTGCAGTTACTATGGCTAATCCTTAGTCCGAAACTGGAGAGAGCCAATGGGCGCGGTGAGCGCTCTTACACAGGGAGAACGTTACTTTCCCTGGAGAACTAGAATCTTTTTTCAGTCTGTTTGATTGTTGTTGGTTGTGTTTGTCTTACAGGTGGACTTTCGTGATACTCGTTGGCGTGACGTCAATGTGGTCAGCAGTCTTCTGAAGGCCTTTTTCCGCAGTCTGCCCGACCCGCTCCTGTCCAATCAGCTCTATGTGTCCTTTATTGAGGCCAGTCGCCTAGGCACGCATCCTATGCGCTTGGAAGCCTTGAAAGCTTTGGTATGTAATGGAGGTTTAGGTTGCTTTCCTTTATCCTCCAGGACCTAGCTATATTAGTATAAAATTTACGTATTATGTAGGGGCGCGATAGCGCCCCTACATAATATGGGTATAAAGGCGTCTGCGCGGCCCCCTGGAGACCGTGTTGGCCTGGTGCCAGCTAATTAGAGGTCTGGGAGGGGTAAAAATGTTACCATCGTAAAGTACTCGAGCAGTACTACAAGTACCACCATACTTTTGGTTAAAATTCCGAACTTCGAAATTTTGCACTAGGCGGGAGTTACCCGTGCGTTTGTTTTTTTCTCGGTTAATAACGCTTTTTTCGGGAAGTGCTTATGTCAGCGCAGTGTTTAACGTATATGGGCATTTTGGTCCTATACTACTTATGTTGGTAGGCAGGGTCCTCCCATGCAACCTTTTTTGGTCATTTTGGCACCTGGCCAATTTTGGCTCTGTGCCAAGGCCCCAAAGTCGGACTTTCGCTATTTTGGCACTTCGGTTGTGATCGACTTTTTTTCACAGGCTAGCAGCTAGATCGGTTTGGTTTATTTTATTTGAATATTTCGGACTATGCGCGGAATGTAACGAGGGGGATTTTTTAATTTCGCTCTGTAGCTTTCAGGAGATGGGCCCAAACTTTGCATTTTTTCACCTGTTTTCACGAAAAGTTTCTAAGTCCCACTTTTACTAGAAATGCCCTAAAAGTCACTAAAAATGGCGTTTTTCGGCGTTGGGGTGGTACCCATATATAGTAAATCGGGGTCGCTGAAAACGATGAGCATACTGCTGAGGTCGGTGGATGTGACCCCTGACCCACAGCGCCCACCCACAGTGGGCCCGGTGTGGGTCAAAAATGAAAGTCTTCAAAAGTGGTCAAGTTTGGTATCAAATGAAAGCCCTTGGCGAGGCGATCAACTTTTGTCATTATGCCACCCACAAAAAGTGGCCCCAGCGGCCTGTGGGTGGGTGGCCCACCCACAGTGGGTCCGGTGTGGGTCAAAAATGAAAGTCTTCAAAAGTGGTCAACTTTGGTGTCAAATGAAAGCCCTTGGCGAGGCGATCAACTTTTGTCATTATACCACCTCCAAAAAGTGGCCCCACCGACCTGTGGGTGGGTCTCCCACCCACAGTGGGTCCGGTGTGGGTCAAAAATGAAAGTCTTCAAATGTGGTCAAGTTTGGCATCAAATGAAAGCCCTTGGCGAGGCGATCAACTTTTGTCATTATCCCACCTCCAAAAAGTGGCCCCACCGACCTGTGGGTGGGTGCCCCACCCACAGTGGGCCCGGTGTGGGTCAAAAATGAAAGTCTTCAGAAGTCGTCAAGTTTGGTATCAAATGAAAGCCCTTGGCGAGGCGATCAACTTTTGTCATTATGCCACCCACAAGAAGTGGCCCCACCGACCTGTGGGTGGGTGCCCCACCCACAGTGATCCGGTGTGGGTCAAAACATGAAAGTCTTCAAAAGTGGTCAAGTTCGGTGTCAAATGAAAGGCCTTGGTGAGGCGATCAACTTTTGTCATTATACCACCTCCAAAAACTGGCCCACCGACCT
>JASAND010022763.1:0-21908 GCA_030248195.1 Trissonchulus latispiculum | reverse complement strand
CTGTTATTTTTTCAGGTTGTGTACGATGAAGCTGATGCTTTTGTACTATCTGCCTATCCTGTATGAAACTTTAAATTGGACATGCATTCTTGTATTTATTTTGTAAAGATTAGCAAAACAGTAAAAGGACAGCTAAGGTCATGTTTATCAAATTTAGTAAAGGTCAAATTTTGGCGCGCTTGTAAATAACTTTCAACAAAACTCGAAAAAAGTGGTAAGCACAGATCAAAACTCGAAAAAAGTGGTAAGCAGAGTAAAAAATGAGTAAAATTTCATTAGTTATAAAGTAAAAATTAATTTAAGTTAATTAAGGAGGTTTTGGTATAAATGGAACAGAAAATCTTAAATGGTTTATTAGCGACTTTTTATGAACACAGTGCCCCCTGCAACAAGTTCCAAAATAGGCGCGAAACTCCTGTATTTAAGCTTGGATGATGGGTGAAAATCTTCAGTTTTGAGCAGTTTAGTTGTCATTTGGCGTGTTTTAAACTGTTAGTTACAAATGGATCTGGAAGCTCTTCAAGATTTAATCTTGAGAACCCTGTCAGCTGCATTAGCTGAACAGGACGCTATTTGGAATAGCTTCCGCCAGATACATCACCACACGTGTGTAGTGTGCCTTACCAAAGAGGCAAACTGCAATTTCGATGGTTGCGCTGCGGCGTGCCGCAGTGCGCCTCGCCTCTGCAAGGAATGTGTCACCCGGATAGTTCACGAAAACTACGTGAACTGTCCGTGGTGTCGGGAGAATTTTGACGGCTATTACGAAGGATCTGAACACCATCCGGTAAGTTCGTTTTAATTAAATAACCCAAGTATGCATTAGAAAATGAAAGAAATATAGTGAATGACAAGCAAATTAGCTTGAAATGGAGCTATCATTCTGTTTAAAATTTAGAAGCATTCGTGCTAAGTCAGCACACTTTTGCTATGTTTTGTTTAAATTTATGTTTAAATGTTTAAATTCTAAATATTTGATGTTGCCGTCGTTTATTCCGAAACAATTACTAATATGAGTGATATGACTATGTTGTCCGATGCGAAATTTAACATAAACGAACAAGATTCTTTAGTCATAGCATGTCGATCATATTGAAATGTAAATTTCTCCAACGATCTTTGCATTTAAATAAAATTCATCTCGTGTCGTAAAATTGTCATATGTTAAATTTAACTTTAGGTTCAGCAGTTTCAAGCCCATGGTAATCAAATCCAGGCCCTCGGAGCCCATGGCAATGCCGTCGGAGTGAATGCCATGGGAGTGCATGCTGGGGTAAGCGCATAGTGTAGGACTGTTTTTTGAGTCAATCAGATCATCGAAAAATCTGATACACATTCCTATTTTAAAGAATATTACGTTCTTGTAAACAGCAGGGTTGGGAGACTCTGTCTCCTTGAAATCTTGGTCTTGTGCAACCCAAGCAAGCGGAGCCATCTTATCTCTTACTGGTACAGACTAGAAAGCGTTAATAGTTTTTATGGAAATTTGATTGGATGAATGTAGTCGCAGTTAAAAAAGCAGACAGATCGCTTGATTGACTACTGTTTCAGCTAGGTTG
This sequence comes from Trissonchulus latispiculum, assembly GCA_030248195.1. NCBI lineage: Eukaryota > Metazoa > Nematoda > Enoplea > Enoplida > Ironidae > Trissonchulus > Trissonchulus latispiculum. The sequence continues at coordinate 20,349 of JASAND010022763.1, read as the reverse complement.
ACTAAAGCAATGCATATTTTGCATATAATATAATTGCATATACACGAATGAGACGTTTTCACCCATATCCAGATGCTAGGCTCGATTATGTCAAATTGCTCATCACAAAAATATAAAAATTTGGGTATTTTCAAAAACTAAGCTAAAATTTTCAATAAATTTAGATTTGAAACTATTTCTTCACAACCTCAGATAAGCTATCCAAAAACTATAATAAACTTTTTCTTTAAAAATGTGGTTGAATACAGAATGTCACATTTATGTTTGCGGTGCATTAAAGACTATTTTTACACTTTTCAGGTGCCACAGGTTCAGATGGTTGGACATGTTCCGCCACTTGGTCCTCTAGTAAGTCTTTTTTAATGTTTACAACTTTAAAAGAATTGAGAGTAGCAGAGTGGTGTAACCAATCAGTAGCAATGAGAACCGGAGTCATGAACGGAAATATTTAAAAATATTAAGATATATAGTAAGCTAGATGACTTGTAACGATAAACAGACTTAATCTAATTTGTCTGTCCATAAATTTAGATATATGACGCAAATGCAAACATTCATTCTTCTTGAGATGATTCTGCATTATTAATGAAACCATTTGCAGTGGCTGTTTTGCATAACTGTAGCAGAGCCTATTTCACTGCAAGAATGCTTTCTAAACATGTGGCTTGATATTGATATTTTTTATTTTAGGACCCTGTTGATAATGGGCAGCATTGGCCTCTACAGGTAAATTAATCTATACCTACTTATTTTTTGCTTAAACACAACGACTACAGTAAATCGTTTTTGAAAAAATTATTGCAGTTGGTTTGCATTTGTAAATGTGCGTTGAACTTATACTGTCTGTGCAGCTGGAAGGCATTTATCCGTTAAATTTTAGCTACAAAAATTATTGTAAACAGTTGGTCATTTTGAGGTGAAAATATTTGCAGATTTTAGTTATGCAGAATACTTGCTAGAATCAAGACTGCAGGGTACTTTCAGGGTGTAGTTTTGAATTATACAGTTTGTTATAATTTTTAGGAGTTCCCTCCGGCCCATTTCGCTCCTGTGGATCTTGGTTATGAGGGCGAATCCGATTCGCTGTGGGACGACTCTGATGACGAATCAGATTCAGAATCCTCTGAAATATCGGACGAGGATCAAGCAAATCATCAGGTAAGCAGTTTTTACAACTGAATACGTAAGAGGGTCATATTGGTCAAAAATCGATAGTCATGCATTTCGCTCATTTTTCACATATAATATGCCTCCTCCATATGTTCTCAAAAACAAGACAAAATCAGAAATCAGACTGTGACAGAGTTATTCAGGTTCAAAGCTGGAAAACTTGAAAATTACGGTAATGAGTCCTTCAAGGTCAGGCGGAGATTGAGCGCTATCGAAATCTGGGTTGACCGATACAGCAAATTAAATAGTTTACCGAGGTAATATTTTAATACAGAAATGGCTGAACTCTAGATATCCAGGCGTTCACTATCCATACTTTAGTGACGCACTGGCTAACTTTGGAACACAGCCCAACTATAACTTTAACTGAATTTAGCTTGCAGCACAAGACAACATCTTAAACCCATAGTTCTAAAAAGAAAAGTTATTCTTCGTTCCATTAGCTATCGACTGGGTCATATTTGGAAAATATTCAAACATTAGCATTTTTGAGATAAAGCTGCAGCCATAGCAGACGTATTCAATATTGAAGTATTTGTTTTGACCACCTTATGTGGCAGACATGAATTTATTAATCTACCAAGTTTTGTGATTTTTACCACATAATGAGTGAGAAATCAGCGAAAGAATGTGGAAATTTTAAGCAAAACTTGCCGTTTTTGCGGCAAGTTTTACTTTTTACTATAGACGATAGAAATTTGTGAATACTTTCGTAAGTGCTATGCATAGTGTGCAGTTATCTATTCACCATTTCTGTAACTTTTGTCAATCGTTCAGGAGAAAAAGTAAGGTAGGTCCGGTTTTTTGAAGATCCAAAAACGCTGATTTTCCAAAATTCTTAATTTAAAAATTCGTCAAAAATCCATCACTCAACAGACTTGCACCAAAAACAAATAGCTGCACTCTTGAGTATGACCTTGACCTGGGTGCAAAGTTGCAGAGCTGTATCGTTCATTACAGTAAAAAATTTCCTGCCACAAACTTTTTAACCTAACTTTTTCATTTTCCTACACATGTTTAACAAATGTCGATATCACTTTTGAAGGACTCTACAGAACAATAGAATCAATACTGTGCAAAACGCACTTGTCTGGTTTTGAGGACTCAATGGTACCTCAAAATATATGAAAATGAGCAAAACCGGAGATGGCTGAAAACCAAAAAAGTGACCCCTTAACAAGCAATGGAGGAAGCTATCTCTTCCCATTTAACATTCCAGCACAATGATACACTCCTCCACTAGCAGAAATAATGAAATTTATGTCTACAGTCTTATAGTTTGCAAGATAACGTGTATAATTGTATATAATTTCTGAAAGTTTAAAAATGTCGCAATCACTTGACTCGTTTAAGAAAGAGTTTCCAACACAAGGGTTTTCTAGCTAATATTAGCTACATGGTAGTTACTTAGAAGAATGTTTTACTGCATGCCATTTTTGTTTCTCGATGAAACTTAAGCCGGACTATCAAAAATTCTTCCTAATTTTTAAGATTAATTTAAAATTAAAGAAAGTGGATAGAGTGTGTAATTTGAGTAAACTAAATGCCTTTCCAACTATCAAGTTCTGGAAGTATGGGAAAAACAAATTTATGAACAACCAGTGGTGATGAAAGTGGAACAGAGGTCAGGGTGCTAGCAGAACAACAAACAAGAACAAGCCTGAACCTACTTCACATCATAAATATTATTCTATTATTGTATTATCTGACTTTTAGAGCCTGACTAACATTATTTTTATCATGTATTATTTGTTTTAGCACAACCAAAATCCTGGCGAGTCTGACATTGATTCTGGCAGAGGGTCACCGGATTCAGAAATGGTCATTGAACATGTCCAGGATCTTGGAGACTTGGATGCTGTTTGATGGATCTCGAAGATATAGAAGAAGAAAACATTTTAAAAAATAAAAATGAAAAATTGCTTGTTTTGTGGGTAAATGTAATGTCAAATTAAAATGTTTTAGGAATCCGGAATTTAATAGCTGCAGCTTTTTCCGAACGTGTAAACTACTAGAGTCAACTTTGGACTGGCTGAGGCATAGGCAAATTTGTCATTTTTTGTTTACTGCAATGAGTATTTTTTACCCTTTTTATAGCAACGTTTAAATATTAATTTTTCATTTAGTAAATTTCTAATATCTAACATTTTGACTAGCCAAAAATTCAACTTGTAACTAAAGTAAATAAAGCAAGGTGTTAACACCATAGGATGTTTACAAAGTAAACATCAAGCAGAAGGATGCTATTTCTTTCTAAGTCTTATCAGCAAGCAGTTAAGCAAGCTAGGGCTTATCAGCAAAACAGCTAACAAGTTGTAAGCTAATTGTTAAGGTCCTGGTCAAACTCTTATCAGTAGGTAAGGTACCGGTACTGTAGGGAGGGTACCGGTACCGAGAGGTCCTAGAAATCTCCCTTCTCCACTACTACTGTTAACTTGTTTCGAATAGAATTAAAAATTCAGTAGTCTACATTTTCCGAGAGGGCATGCTTTTCATTACATTCACCTAAAATAAATGTAGACCTGTTCCAGTCACTATTTTCAGGTGCGCACAATAGATATTGATATATCAGGAGAAGAATTTTCAGGATTAGAAGTATTGGGAAAACATGATATCATTGTTCTGAAGGAAATGCTTCATGAAGTCCAGTTACCCTTGCTGTCCGTAAGTTGCTCATTTGATTTGTAAACTGTTGTTAAATTACTCTTTGTATTTAGTTTATGCCTCTGTCTATGTATTCTATTTTTTAGTTCCATCAGTTCGTTGTTTGTAGATCTGGAAAATCTTGCAATTGAGGGAATCGTTAGTGCGGATAAGAAGCAGTTTTCGCATCTGTAATTCTGACCTATAATTCTGTAATTCTATGTGTTTGCAGACGTTCTACGGGGCGCTGAAGAACAATCTAAAAACGGATGACAGCAAAATCTTTGTTCTAACTCGTCCCAAAAATCCTCCGGTTCCTCTGCCAGATCCGGCCATGGAAGTTTGGAGGAAACTGGCTCCTTCCAGAGATCAGATCATTCTGGCAGCCAAGGAGGTGAACATGAATTTTAAGCATAGTATGACTTTTCATTAATGCGTTTTCAACTAAATTAAAGCAAGTTTGTAATATTTCAGACACGACGCTAACCAGGTGATGCTGATTAAGTTTTAACTAAGGCGTGACGCTTATTGAATTCAGTGCTGAAAACTTTTGTTTTCTAGGGTGTGTGGTGTAAAGCATGATACGTGTAATAGACATGCATGCCCTTAATAAGCACAATTGAACGTTTCAGGGTGGGATTGGACACGATTCGTACAGCTGCAGCGCCCCGATTCAGATGGACAAGCGGGAATGGTCCAATATGCTCAAGTCTCGATGGCTGGCGGCCCTCAAAGGAAACGCCAAGTGCACGGACAGGGTCATCAACGAATTCATCAATACCTGCACAGCTGGTAAAAAAACTGCTTTGACTCAATCAGACTATTGTTTTACAAAGAAAATTTTGTAAGCCAAATTTGGAACTTATATACTGTCAGTATTAACCAATGTTAGCCAGTGGAAGCGTGCTGGGCCCATAACCTGTAGGGCCAAGAAAGTTTACTGGTACATAGCTTCTTAACAGCTCATGAAGCTCACCAAATATCGCTACTTTTACTATTGCATAGCAAAGTGACAGATCAAATCTGAATATTGTCTTTTTGATAGTGTGTAGCTCTTAGCTTAGCCACCACAGAGCTACTGTGGCTACGTCATCTGCTAAAAGAGCTTGGCTACGAACAAAGCGAGGCTACAACGATCTATGAAGATAACCAAAGCTGTATATCCATGCTCAAGAATCCAGTGCATCATGCCCTCACAAAACACATAGAGATGTAAGGGAAGCAGGCATAGGAACGATTGATAAGCCTGTAACGGGAGTTCAGCTGATGGCACTGTGGTGTAGCGGTAGCATGTCTGTTTCCGGATCAGAAGGGCCGTGGTTCAATCCCCGGCTGGGCCAATTCTTTACTTTCAATGGTGAGTGAAAAGCTGAACCCCCCTCTTCCCTTCTCTCTTCTAGGTCCTGGTTTCGTGGGTACAAAGGTGCCTGACGCCTCCCGTTCGGGCTTGTCCTTGGTTTCTTCCTGGTCCACCAGCACCAACACCTGGTAGAAGCGCTACAGAGATAAAACATCATTTTATCCGAGAGAAGGTAATCAGCAAAGAGATGACTATAGCTTACTGTTCTAGAGAAGAACAAGCTGACATTTTTACGAACTCGTTAACAAAAGCAAAGTTGGAACTAGGGGTCCATAATATAATCGGCTAGGTGGGAGTGTTAGTGTTAACCATGTTAGCCGATTATAACGAAAAGACAATATTCAGATTAGATCTGGTCACTTTGTTATGTAATAGTAAAAGTAGTGATATGTGGTGAGCTTCATGAGATATTAAGAAGCTCTGTATCAGTAAACTTTCTTGGCCCTACATTACCGCAAGGAAAATTTTATCAACACTTTTGTCTTCTTGTTTCAGGTAGATTTTTAAAGTTTGAAGAGAAGATTCTTATCTTCGTTCTTTCCTTCAAACCGGAGGGTCCATCACCTGCAGTGGAAGATCCGCGCAACCCCGCCGTGCCGGCACAACCACTGCAGGTGACACGACCCGAACCGGAACCGGAACCGCAGCCGCAGCCAAATCCGGAACCGGAACCGGAACCAGTGTCCGTCCCGGATTTTACTGGAGACGAGAATGTTAAACCAGGAGAAGAGGGAGCACTGCCCCCGCCTGTCCTGGAATCTCACGAAGATCCGGATCCTGTGAGACTGAATCGACTTCTGTCCATCACCGGCGCCAGTGATCCAAGACTGATCCCTGATCCAGCCCTCATCCAAGCGAATCAGCAGAATCAATCCGATGTCTATAGTGAAGCTTTGGAAAAGGAAATTGAATAATTAAAAATGATTTAAAGTAGAAATTGTTTTTGTGATTTTTTCATCTCAGACCTTCTGCTGTTACCATAAATCTATACCTACATTTACCTATTTGATATTATCTTATAATTAATTTCTTTTATCAAGTGGAACCCTTAGTGACTCAGACTTATTTTTGTGACTAGTACTTAGAAAATGAAATCTGAAAACTGGACAGTTGAGATGACTTAATTTAAAACTGGTTAAAACGAAATTTTTGAACACAGTTTTTCTGGTAAAACCGATTTAGAATTGACCTCACGTTTTGACGGCAGAGGTGTATTACAAAACTGTGTAGGTATTAAAATTTATGAACACAGCTATTTTCCAAACTATCATATTTCGCCGTTACAATAACCATTGGCTAACAATAACTACTAAGGTCAAATCAAAATTTTTAAGAAATATAACACTTTCTTTGAAATTTTCAAAACATAACTGCATCACTATGGAAAAGTAAGTGGCGTATAAATTGGACTTTAGAAAAATTAACAGGAGGGTGCCTTGAGAACTTTAAATTAATCCAGATTTAATTAAATTTCAGTAGTATACATGTTTAAAATGGAGAATAAGAATTTAATATTAATAATCAGAGCATGTAAAGCATGGACAAAAATGCTATTATTTCAGTGAAATTAACACCTGCGTAGGTAACTTCATAGTTGGATTGCGTAACCTTGTAAGTCCTTACGGTAGACTTACAATAACAGTAAATGAAAAGGGAAACTTTATGAAAACAAGAATTTGAGTAAATGCAGACATCATAACATTTATTCATGAGTTGGTTAAGATCATCTCCAATGAGCCATTTAATCTGATATATACTTTTGAGGGACAACCCAAGTCTCGTCATTGAAGCAGTTCTCTGAGGTAATAGTTGCATTTTTGGGACTCAAAGTTCTTCCAAGCTAATGCTAATGCTTAAGGTATGTTATTTGGAGTAATCTGGAGTCTTAGGGACTTTTCAAGAAAGGGTGGAGTAGAGTTAAAATTAGCTCGAAAAGAATTAATTTTAACCCTGCGGGTTAGAGAGAGTTAAAAATCTTAACTCCGCGTTAATTCATGTAAAGAGTTAAAATTAACTCGCTTTAACTTTCCCCTTTTCAACTCTGCAGAGTTTAAAACTTGTGGAGCTAAATTTAACTCTACCCTTTTCACGAAAGGGTTAAATTTAACTCTGCTTAACTGTTTCTGAGCATTGTCAATTGAAATTTACCCCAGGCAAAACACGCAGGTTAGGCAGAGTTAAAATTAACTCTATTCATGAAACCATGGGGTTAATTTTAAACTCTGTCATTTCTGACTCCTTTTAACTCTACAGCTTTTAACCTGCGAGGTTAAAGAGAGTTAAAACACACAGAGTTAAAATTAGCTCTGTGCTTTCATGAAGAGTTAATTTAACTCTACTCTACTCCATTCTACTCTACTCTACCCTACCCTTTCTTGAAAAGGCCCTGAGATTAGAAGTCGATGGTATTCCAAAAATCTTTGACAGCAAGCCAGAGCCATGAAAGGTCCAACCTCGTCAGCTTTTTTGCCATTTCCTAAGGAGGTCAGAACATTACTCTTAATGTTCGCACAGTTGGATTTGCACAAAAAGTATTAAGTACAGTTTGCAAAATGCCAGGCAAGGCTCCAAAACAATCCCCAAACCGGTCTAGTACGTAGTACTTTGATGAGAGTATAACCAAATACTTTCTTAAGTTGTGCTGTACTCAAATGAACGCTTGCTTATACTTTATATTAGTTTGAATAGGAAGGAGTATTATTTCTAAAGGACATACATTATGTAAGCTTAAGGTGCTGGTTCGGGTTCGTATATTTTTGGGCTTATCGTTGAAATTCATTCAAATTTGCTACAATTACAGCACTTAGCCTAGAAAAGATTTTAGAAAATCCGCCATAACCTGCACTGTGGATGGATACCCTACACGGATGAACATATAATCATTCGAATTGTCTCACCAAGACTTTGCATTGCTTTTTGACTCTGACTCAAGACTCGTTCAGCTCATCAAGAGCTTTCGAATGATACCCATATTGTGGGATATTGGAGAAAATTTTTAAAATCCGGAAAATCCAGTTTCTCGAATTCCGGGAACTGTGTGCATTTTCAAGAGTTCATTCTATTACAAAAGTTGTTCAGCTCGAAAAGAGCTTTCGAATGATATCCATATTGTGGGTATTGGAAAAAATTTTTAAAATCCGGAAATTCTGAAAACCCAGAATTCCGGAAATTGGGTGCATTTTCGAGAAAAATTTCTAGGAGCAAAAATATGCAGCGGAATCAGCTGTATTCGATCGTGAAAACAAACTTTAGATTGCGATAAAAATTGGGCGAAAAACTAAAAATTTTAGATTTTCCGTGAATGAAATCCGGAATTCCGGATTTTTCCGGATTTTTGAAATCTCGGGTTCCTGAGGATTCTAAAAATATATATATTGTTGGAGTTTACTCCAAAGGTTAATCTGCTAAAAACGGTCGAAGTTTGTACACACATTTTTTGGTCGTACTATAGTAACTTTGAGGATATCGTGATCTGTGAAGAGTAGTCGAGTGCATGTGGATTGCAGAGTAAAGGCCTAGTTACTACAACGCATTTTTCGGACAATTGCCGAGGGCTATTTTTCATGGTTTCGCGTTTTGTCTCTCCGTTCGAGAGAAATAAGCATCCAAATCTGAAAATTTTGACGAAAATCAGACAAAGTGTACATTTTTCTCAAAATCTTGAGCTTACCTGACCACTAACAGATTTCAGAAAAAGTAGCCCTCGGGAAGATGTTTCTTTTGAAGCCTGAACTGGTTTTTCTTTAGCTTTCCCTCATTTCGAAAAATCCTTGTTCAAAAATGGTTTTCTTGTTATCGCAGTTGAAATGAGACAGGTATACCCTACCTAGCTGTAACAAGCACATTCTAAGCTTTAAAATGATATAAAAATTATATCGTGGAATTCCAAGAATTGAGCAAATTCAAAAGTCTTTCAGTCTTTCAAAATTTGCTGCAAATACCCGAACCAGAAGCAATATCCGTACTGTCAGAAATTAATACATGGAGGGACAAGCAGTAAAGGCTGTATATTTTTCAATGGTGAACGGAATAGCTAAAATACGATTAATGCTATCGAAATAAATGTGGTCAATGCCTATTGTGGATGGCTTGCAAACAGGACTAGTAAAACAGGAAAGTAAAATTAGAACAGACCGAAGATCAAACCACGGAGCTCCGATCTGCTGTTATTAGCGCTTAGTACTACTCCACCGAGCCACCTTATCAATCTTATCAAGATTGACGACACCGACAGTACTTCCTAAGTGCAAATAGCCTCTCAGATGCTAGGCACGTAAAGGTCGAAATCTCGAGGGAAGAGTCACGGTTAACACTGTTATGTAATTATGCATTTGCATGCGTTTGAATTAAAAACGATTCTGATTGTCAAACTAACCTTATGTCAAATTTGTATGTATAAGGTGAGTCCCCCCCCAAGATGTCGGGGTTTAAGGGCTCAGGTTAGCGTTGTTAAGAGTGTATATATTTATGTGCGTTTGAACGAAATGCAATTGGCTTGGCTGGCTACTTAGCTACCGTAATCCTCATCGGTGTATTTCAGTAGCACAAAATACCCCGATATCTCGAGGGGTCACCTTATACCATAAAGTTAACATAATGTAGGCGATTAGCCAACCAAACTTGTTTATGTTCAAACGCATAAAAGCATATGGTTAACGCTGTTAACCGTGACAACCCCCTTCCCCCGGGAGATTTCTGCCTTCATGTGCCAAGCATCTAAGAAGCTATTTGCACTAGGAAAGGTACCGGGTACCGGTTCCTGCCATACACTCTCTTATCTATGCTTCTTCGCTTTATTTTTCCAACACATGTGTTTGCGAGTAGCTTTTCCTATCAGTGACCTCGGAATAAAATGTCTTTTCGAAAGAGTGGTGTGGTAGTGGTCTAACCACTGCCCAGAGAGGTACAATGTTGTTTTCATGGAATTTATGCCAGAATCAAGAAGCAGAAAATAGTGGATTTACAACAAACATACAAGTTGGAAGATCAACCAATTTTAGATGTCTTACACAACACAGCATATCCTGTCGTTTCTGTTTTACAATGTACATAACTATCGTGACATCAAGATTATGTAATATACTATTTTCGGTTTCTTCAATGTCCTACATTAATGAATTCTATTTTAAAATTTGGAACGATATCAAATTTGGTTTTTATCACAACAAAGCATCATGTGATAAACTTTTAAAATGTTATGTAACAAACCAGTTGACAACGCCCGCGTAGTAAAATATTCTCCGCTAATTTCACTCTTGTACATAAAAGAAAGAAGAAAGAAACTATTACATAATCAGTTAAACACCAGCTATATACCAGTTTGGAACAGTTTTTGAAACCGTTATGCAATCATAGAAAATAAGTTTTTGCAAAAAATGGTTTGAGACACTTTAAGTATATCTTGAGAAAAGTAATGCTCCCAGTGTCGCATTTTTAATCTTTTGACACGAAGTGGAAATTCAGTTGTTTTCGTGCAGCGATGTAAATTTGTTGGGTGTGAAAGATTGGGTCTGTAAAAGTTTGATTTTGAAAATAGCTTCTGGGAATAGATGACTCAACTCTCCTTCAGTCCATGATAAAAGTAAGAGTTATTGTAGATAAGGTAGATAAGGTAAGAATGCTGTTTGCTCACTAACAACTCTAGACCCCCTCTATCCGAAAGCACCTTATCAACTCAGACTTTAGGTAGCTAAGGTTGTTGGTGTGCCAGAAATGCAAATGTTGAGTTGACCGATCAGGACAGTTTCGCCATTGGAGGAAGCTCGACGACTATATGTACTTTCCTCTTGAACAGAATGGTGGGTCGCCAATACCCGAACAGATTTTGGGCCAGCCGATTTTGGAAATAATCAGGGAGAGAGAGGGAAAGAAATTGCTTGTATGATGTGGTTGTTGCGATGTAGGCAAAACTATTTTCCCTGAAGAGACTGTAGATAACAGGCACTGGAAACATAGGTAAAACAACTTAACTTCAAAATGTCTTTCAATTTTTCCATCTAAAAAGACTAGGAGTTGGCGCTTTTCGCTTTCCATGAAAAAGACGGATACAATTATTAATTTTTGTAATTATATTCTCTAAGCAACCTTGAACATACGAGCACGAGGAGTCTGGAAATGTAATCCGGCCTCAAAGAGTGTCTGTCTGGGGTGAGGTGGCTGTAAAAAATCGAAATAAGATTATTTTACTATGATTTTTAAAAATCTTGTGGCAAAAGTATTACCGTGACTATGCATGGATCGTATTCCTCAAGAACTCTCAAAAAATTTCTTGACTCTACAACACCGAATTGGCAGTGTTTTAATTTTTACAAACGAAGTTATGCAATGTGTAGATCGATACAAGTTTATCCTAGATTCCCATTTCACATGAAAATTACGGCTTTTCGATTACAGTATTTTGAAAGCCAGAATCATCACCTCTATCAAGTATTTTCTGCATTCTGATTTTAGCATTTAAATCGACCATGTGCGGTGTGTAAGGCTCCGTCAGCCGGATACCATTATGGGTCCTTTACTTGCGAAGGTTGTAAGGTACGTCTTATTTTTCCTTAGCGCCGTAGTTTGAGGCGATATTCCGAAAGACTAGACTTTCTGGTTATTCGGTCATTAGCTACCCCTAACCGGCGAACCGACTGGGGTGAGGTGGCTGTAAAAAATCGAAATAAGATTATTTTACTATGATTTTTAAAAAGCGTTTCGTTTCGTTGCGTATTTGGTTTTTGTTTTAGTTGAATTAATTTGATAATGTTTACTACTTATCTTAATTCTTGATTTTAGATAATTCTGTTTTCAGGTAAAGAATTTTATTAAAATATTTAAAAAACAAAATTGTATTAAACTGTATTATTTTATTAAGCATTATAAATGCAAGTTTTTAAAGTATAAGTAGACCCAACAATTGTTTATTTTTCACTACATTTTGCCTGTTGTTCGAGTCATTTTTATGTTTGTGTTTCAGTCATTTTTTGGCCGATGTCTCAAGAAATCTAAATTCAATGATTCAAAACTTAGCTGCAAGACTGGTGGGAACTGCTCAATAGATTCCAGATCTAGAAAAATCTGTAAACCTTGTCGCTATAAAAAATGTTTGGATGCTGGAATGTCGCGTTCAGGTACTTTTTATGAGTCAACTCTGACAATTGCAAAAATATAAGTTTTTTCATGTTCTTACATTCTTCACTGAAATAGTTTGGTTACTATGCACTTGTCAGAATAATTTCGACAATAGTTTCTTATGATCTGGCATAAACCACATTCCGTTAAAACCGGACGACTTCTACACTTAGCCATGCTCATAACTCTAAAACTTAGTCACATACATACATGTGCTTTGGGGGGGGGGTTTGGGGGGGGGTTTCCACACCCCACCAGACCTGGAGCTCACCCCCCCCCCCAGAGGGGTATCTCACCCTCCCCCAGAATCCGGATTTTTCCGGTTTTTTGGGCAAAAACCGGAAAAATCCGGTTTTTCGGCGGCCTTGGGCCGCCGGCTCACCTCCCCCAGAATTTCCCCTCCTGCACATGTCTGGTCACATACAAAGAGTTCATTTGATAAATGTTGTTGATAACATCTAGGCTATTAAGGTTGAACAAAAATTGTAAACACCAGACAGTGACACTAACGACAAGTGACCGTTGTTTGCAACCAAGACCGGTCGCAAACTTTTGCTGACGCACTTTCTTGAAGAGTTAACTATAACACGTATGTTTGTTCAATATTTTGGTTTATTTGTGATCGTTTTAGGTTCCAGATACGGTCGGCGCTCCAACTGGTTCAAGGTCACCTGCGCTTTGGAGGACCAGGAACAGCACTCCAAGGGCGAAGCCAACTCCAAAGCCCGGGACCAGATCCACAGTACGCAAGTGATTAAGTCAAAGGTTGTTGCTAAGGAAAGGTCAAAGGTCACATTTCCTTGGACGGAGCTTATCACTCCATACATTCCTGGTATCTTGCCAAAGAGGACCTCCTATGTCTCTTCTTCTAGTTTGGACACTCCGGGTACTTCCTCTGCTTCGGCTGACAGTCTGTCGCCGTCGTCGCCGCGTGTCAGAGCAGCTCCGATTCCGACACTCTTGAAACCGGTGGCGCTCTATCCCATTTCCTATCTAAATTTTCCGTTCCTTTTTCCTCCTCCTCCTCCTCTTCCTCCTCCGATCACCGATTCTAGTTGTCATCTATGCGGGTATCAATCAGCTTTCTCCAAAATCACTCAGTCCCAACCCCTTGATCTAAGATCCATTCCGAAACTGTAGTCAAGTGGTCTGCGTTTGTTCCGTTCCATAGACTGCAGATGCGTTGCTGTTGCTGTTGTTGCTTGTTGTTGGTGTTGCTATTGCTCTATTGTTTGTCTCAAGTCTTTTTATCGAAAACTCTTTTCAACGAAAATCGAAACCTGTAAACTTGTTTTCGGTAAAAAGATTTGAAGTGTGCACTTGTGATTCGTTGCACTTTAGCAACTATTCCGTAAGCGATTCGCTTAGGTCAGTTCTGCTTGAAGTTGGTATCGATTGGTATATTGATCAGCAGTTTTCAAGCAGGCTGATTCCTATACTAACCTATATTTGCCTAACAACGAACATAAGACCAAATTTTCCCTTTTCGCCAATCGAAACTGTGTATTTTTTTATTACACTGTACACGTAGATGAGATTGATTCGTTTAAAATTTTCGCCTAAATAAAGGATTTTGCATTTGACTTCGATCTATTGCATCTAAATAAAACCAACGTATATATATCTGAATTACTTATTGATTTTCAAGTCTGACCACGAAACCATCTAATTTACATAGTCGACTGCATCAAAATATACGTCTGACTGTCTGTCTGTCTGTGCATAGTAAAGACAAGAGAAACTGGATTTATTTTACAAAAGATTCCAGATAGAGATAACAACAAGGAAGTTTGATGACATCTAAGCAGACTATAACATGCACAATGGCATTACAACATCTATCAACTTAATTTCCTACGTCAACGAAAACATGATGTGTCACATTTTGATGCCGAAGTTTTACTTCCGTAATCCGTAATACGGATTCCGTACTTGCTCCCACACCTATTTGGCAGAGATTTCCCCATAGAATCAATACGTCAATTGAATAAAAATGAGAAGTTTGCCGTTTGCTATGGCTAAATCGGAATTGATTCCGATAAGTAATACAATACATGGGTGCCTTCGGTTTAGATTTAGACTTGGAACAGTCGGTTTTAATTTCATTTTAGCACAAAATCACATTTAACACAGCATGCATCAAAGAGTAGGGGGGAGAGGGGGGTTGCATCAGTGCCTAAAAGCACCACATTTGGCAGCCTGTAGGATGAGTCGTTTGAGAGTGAGTTCGTCCAGTCTCTGGAATGCTTCGGATTGGATGACCGCCGTCAGGTGGTTCAGGCAGTAGCGGAAACAGTACTCCTCCAAATCCTAAACATCATCTATATTATATATATATATATATATATATGTGTGTGTATTAAAATATATATTAAATATTAAATTAAATATATATACTTATATATTAAAATAAAATATATGCAAAAAATATATATTGAAATAAAGTAAATGCAAAAAATATGCAAAAAACTATTGATATAAATCATTCAATCAATCAAACCTTCAGTCGAGCCATTTTGTTCTGATGCCAACCAATAAACGCTTACGAAACATTGCAATAGTTTCGGCAAAAATACTCTATAAATTAGAGATTGAAGTAACATACTGTAGCATCGTATCTGATGGCAGCTGAGTAGAGTATAACAGCATTTTCCGTGTTCAGTTCTGACTTGATCAACTCAGCGCACTTCAGCTTCAGTTCCTCTTCGCAGTATGAATTTGCCAAATCCAGCAAACCTAAACAGACACACTATGTTGGACTACATACACAGATTTCTTAAAAACCGAAAAACTAGGAGTTTTTTTGCAATCTGCAAATGATTGGACAAGAAACAGCCTCTAATGTGAGGGTCGAACCATGCTAATCACTCAGCTATGCATATCTCGTATCCTGCAGGTACAACACGTTTATCTCAATATTTCTTGAGTGCTCAGTCAAACGTATAATCGTGTCTCACCGAGCGCATCTTCTGCCGCCATCTCTACTCTATCAGTGTACAAATAAGATAGAAAAGCTCTATATACAGGATAACTGAATTGGTTGATTTCTATACTTCTAAAATAAAGCATACATCCAGTGCAGAACACCCCAACATAAAGTTGAAAACGTCAACAAGTCACAGCCTCAAAATCACTTCGTTGCGATTGGCCTACACTGTTAGACAACTTGCAATCAATAATTAATGAGACAACACTTTAAGTTCGAACAAAAAAATTGAAAATGATTCTTTTCCATGGCCTTATTATGCCTTATTATACCATTGAACTATATACTTAGAATATAGAATAATTGGTAATAATTGATAAATATTTAGAATGACAGGATATGTTGACGGATACTGTCACGAGTCAACACTTTATTCTGTTTTTTAAATGAAGAGAGGGAACGTACTCTTTGTGACCCTCACTCCAAGTTCCTTGCTTCAGCATCGACCTGAAATGGTGACACCTGAAACACAAATACAACGAATTTCAGTTAAATCCCACGACTCAGTCTGATTCTATATATATACTGGCATTTCCCCCTTCACATGATCAAAACATTAATAGCGAATAAACAAATAAACAAACACAAACACAAACACAGTTGATTCAATTAGATAATTTTATTTATAGTTACAGTTACAGTTTATGTAGAGTTACCTGATTTTAAGAATGGCCCGATGAGCATAAATTGGTTTTCCATCCACTACAAACGTTATATCGGAGGTCATCTAAACAAGTATATTCTAATTTAGATCATACCAAGTATACACCACATTTCTCACTGTCAAAGTCTTGCTCCTAAGTGTATGTAGCCATTAGCCAATAATCCCATATTGAAGGATCCGTCTATAAGGGACATCCGTTTCGTAATTCCAGCCACAGTTAGCAAAGTAAACGCGGCCGCGCGTCTCTTCGAATGTGAATTGGCAACTATGCTACAGGCGGGTTCGTTGCGACTGTTCATTAAGGCTTTTGTCAACGAAGAGGATCATTGATTTCGATTATACATATGTCATGAGAGTTGGTCGCGGGCCGGATTTTTGCTACCCGCCCCGGCCCGCGGCCCGCAGAAGGGTACCCGCCCCGCCCCTTCCCGCGGCCCGCGGCCCGCAGAAAAGTGATATCCGCGAGATACCCGCAAAATTTTATTCGCCCCGCTCATGTTAATTAAATGGTGGAATGGACTGCTCATGGAAAATTAAATTAAAACAGCAATTTTCATTTTATTAGGTATATCTGTTTCATCATTAACTTTCTTAGTGCGAAATATGCTCTGAAACAATCGTAAAAATGCGTTGCAAGCAAATAGTGCATCAGAGTTTTTGATAATTAAAACAAATAAATGAAAAATAAAAATGATCATTTCTTGATGACTTTCCAAAAAGCTTGATATTTTAAGGTGACATCTAAAACTTGGAACAGGAACAGAAATAGGAACAGGAACGGAAGGAATATGATTTGAGTAACAAGAGCAGGAACGAAATCGGATAAACTCCAGGAACAGAAACATGAAATTAAAAAGATCACAAGAGATCAGGACCACAAGATCTCCACCACATGACTTTTCTTAATATGCGGATTTAGTTTAACAAATAAGATTCATATACATTGACCGTTACCGACCACCCGCAAGCTTAAATATGCTTTAAGGTGGAAATTATGGGTGTAAAATATAGACCCCTGTTTGAAATTAGTTCTCCCGTTCCTGTTACTGAAATTAAACTGGAGTTGTGGTTGCTGCAAACAAACATTTGGTTTCGGTCCTGCTCCTGAAAATGAATTTCCTTCCGGTTCTTAAAAATAGGTTGTGTGGCTCGGCCGACCGTACCCGGCCGGTTGGGCTTGTAAACTCGCCCAGCCGGCTGGACGGGCCGACGGCAGGCCTGTTCCGCGACGCAAACCAGCCGGCTCCCGAAAGATGCAAAGCGACCGCCCGGTATGGTGGTAGTAAATTTTAAGTTTTAAATTTTAGCTAGTATATTTCACTTAGTTTTTACACAAAAATAGTTAAAATGTTTAGGTTACGCCCGCACATATACCCGCGCGGGTAGTGCGGGTAATGAAATTTGATGATACCCGCCCCGCCCCGCGGGTACCCGCGAGTACCCGCGGCCCGCGACCAACTCTACATGGTGAGAGAGAATACTTACGGGATCATCAAAGGCATGCTGAATGCTTTCTTTCACTTTACTCTTGGAACTGCTCACTGAAACAAAATATTCTGGCCAAACAAATCATCGCTCACACAGTGGAATATCTCTCAAAAAAGGTATCATAATTGGAGATTCAAATGCAAACTTGTAGCTCACTTTGTATATGTAATTGTTCCAAACTTACATCTGGCTACATTATAGACTTGGCAAAAGAACATGTTCCTTATTATCAGAAGAAGCAAACTTTATTTGGAGTTGCAATTTAGACAATCCCAAGTCCCTCTTATAGGAAACTGGATTCATTAATGCAGCAGCTCCGCCTTAAATTAGGAATTTCTTTCTACTAAAAGCTCCCATGGCAACTCTTACCCGAAGACTCTCAGAATAATACCACAAATAAACAAAGATATAGAATGAAGTTTCTTTTATCCTTTTTCTGTCCCTGCAAAAATGGTTCCCCTACTAATGCACAACTACATACACAACTGTGTTTCTTTTTTTCTTCGGGAGTCGGAATGTGAACTAATAATCTGAAAAGCACCACCAAAGAGCGAGATCAACTTGAGCATACTGAATCTGAATGTTCAGTAGATAAGGTGAGCCAAAAATGTTGAACACCAAAGATGTACTAAAGTGGTAAGGAGGACAGGACACTATACGTGGTCGGGACCTGGAGCGACTATACCTTTCTATGGATGGACGAGGGAAAGTTTCCTAAAAATGCCAGGATTAAATGATAAGAAGCATGCTCTCTGCTATCAAAACAAAAACTATGCTCTGTTCGCTGACGGCTGACCCGGCTATAAATGCAAAACAGCCAAAATCAATCCTTTTCGCAATGTGTTGACCATATGAGATGGGGAAGCTTCTGTTGCCAAAGGAATCCAGAACTAAGTACCTTGTCGGATCATTAGGTGACTAGCTTTGCAGCAAAGGTACGTATAAGAGATTCTGATAATTAGCCCTGCCAAGTAATTAAAAAGTTGCTCAAGAGCTGAAGAGGCAGTCTAGGATGAAATGGCTCATTACTTGGCACGATAATTAGAGCTATCCTTCGTCGACTGTCACTACGAGAAAGGCTTAAAATAATACTGAGATAGAACTTCTCAACAAAAGATTGTTGTAAACTCTAAATGTTAAACCAAAAGTACACATACAAATACATACACAATTCATTTTCTGGAAATTTTTGATCCTCACTAATTCCAAAACTTTTCCTATGTCACGCTCTTAGAAATGTTCCGGTAGAAACTACAGGAATCACTTTTGTAGATGATAAATACAAATTTGTAGAAAATACAGGTTAAGTCTTGTAATTTCAACAGGACATCGTTGGTAGTTTTTACCTTACCTACATACCTTGGTAGAATTGGTTACAGGTTAGATTAGTATTCCAGAGATGAAACCGGGTCACCGGGTCACCGGGTCACCGGGTCAGTTCGGGTCACTATATGGACCGGGTCACCGGGTCACCGGGTCAGGAGCTCTGACCCGGTCTTGACCCGGTATTTTTGATTGGAGGAATGTTTTGCTGTTATAGGATATTTTTCAAAGTTTTTGCCAATTTTTGCCAACTGAAAACTTCAACAATTACTCAAAAACTAGGAATAGAAATATTCTCAACTTAATCGTGTAGTTTTTTTTAAGTGTTTGTCGCTCTAGTAGTGTCCTCATAAAATTTTTAATGTCCTGTCAAGCTTAGATCTAGGTTTGAAACTACAATGATTGCGTTGAATCTTAACTAAAAAACGAAAACATGGGCCCAGAGAGTCTGAAATCATTATTTTAAAACCTAAAATTCTCCATGCTCCATCTACTATAAGTGATTTATCGCTGCTACTATTATTTTTGGAGAGAGAGGGTCAGACTGTGGGTTTCAAATCTCTGTAAGAAGGAAAATCTCAGCAAAACAAGGTTTACAGATTCTGAGTTTTACTTTGCATTTTTGCAATTGTTATGGCTTACAACATATCTTCAGGAACCAATTGTGATTGATTTTATTGCATATTCTCTGAATCCTAGCAATAAGAAAAAATATTTCCAAAGAATTTCCGCTGAGTGAAACTTCAATCATACAACTAAATGAAATATTTTACTAGAAAAATAATGATAGAACAGAAAAGTGATAATGTTAAACCCTATGATTAGAATTAGATGATGTTATGACTTTGGCAAAGTATTTTGTTCCAATTTGTTTGATTCAAAAAGCTATGTAGTTTACTTCACATTATTGAGTGCAAAATCGTGCAAATCGTTTATATATTTTTTCCGGCTTACTTACAATATTCACTTTCCAATGCTACCACTTTAAAGAAAGCAAAACGTTTGCCCAACTTGATATTTTAGTCGTCAAAAATGTCCAAAATGGTAAAAAACACTCACCGCACCCCGATAAAGTATTTTTATTTTTTTCCAAGCTTATACCTGAGTTTTCAAAAATACCGGGTCACCGGGTCACCGGGTCACCGGGTCAGGGGTCGACCGGGTCACCGGGTCACCGGGTCAGGGGTCGACCGGGTCACCGGGTCACCGGGTCAGTAAATAGTGACCCGGTTTCATCTCTGTAGTATTCCATACAAATGAAACCTGTAGTTTTCAATGGTTTACAGGTTTACTCGACAGTAAAGTACTCGATACACTGATAACGCAAACTGAGCATACAATGGCGACAGTAATCATAGTTTTTGAAGACTGGAATTTTTTAAATTTTTTCAAATTTTCAGTCTTTCAAAACCCCGTGGGTTATTTTTTATAACGGCCGGTCCCTGCCGAAGTTATTTTGGGAGCGGTTGAACCCCGCACCTGCCACCTCTCTTTATTAACAGGTCGCTCCAGTGAAAATTACAAGTTTTGTCTTGTAAAATCTACAGGTTTTGGATCCTGATTTTTAAGAATGTCCAAAAAGTTGATCTAAACTACAGGTTT